>DWKL01003068.1:0-11913 GCA_018249415.1 Phareas burnsi | reverse complement strand
GCGGCAAACGCACCTGCCGTGTTTTACTGTCCGCGCCACCCGTGCGGCTCGCACGCATACGGTGTGGGCTGTCATACTGAAATACACCTGTTGTGTAGTGCGTCCACAGGTGGATTGTTTCAAATATTAGCCGTCGCAGTCAACGTGTTAAACATATATTGGTTCTGTAAATAAAAAACTCGCGAGTGACCTCACGTGCCGCTGAAGACCGAGTGGTTGGCGTGCCGCGGCGCTGGCAGTGCCAGCTGCCCGCGCACGCCCACGCCAACTCTTATGTAAATAATATTCAGAAAAAGTTTCGCCATATCTTTCATATTAACTACATAGCGCTGGTTAAACATGAAAGAGACACAAGTCAAATATTGCATCTTCTCGATTTTTCACAATTCATATCTATACATTTTAATAAAAAAGTTTCATTTTCTTAGTTTCATGATATTAGTACTAGATGTCGCGTAGAATTTGTAGTATGGTACCAATCAAAAATCACTATGGATTATCACTATAAAAATGTAAAACTTATTGTTAAACTTTCTACACTCACAGCCCTACACTAGGATGTGTACACCGTATCGTGGATGCTATAGACACATGCAAGACAAGTACACAATCACCCAGAACCAGAACAGAAATTTAAATCCAATATATAGCTTTCTGGCCGGGATTCAAACCTCGACATGTACTGCTGATCCACTCGGGTCGCCCCATTGTTCTAATAAATATTTTTAATACTTTGCCTAGTGAAAGCGTACACATCAATTCAGCTCCAGTCGTCTCCAAACTACTCAGAATGAGCGAGGTTAACTGTAAAAGTTCTCGAAATTTAACAGCCGCAAAGAAAATGGGCGCTTTACGAGCCATCAAGGTGATATTAACCTGTCACCTTACATCGCCAGTAATGGCCGACGTTGACTACGGTTGAATCAATTTAGCGATCGGCTGACGGGTTGATAAGTCAAGTTCTTTAACATCTAACGATATCTTTACCTTTACCTTTTTTGGTAACGAGGAGAAATCTTCAAAAGGTTGGATATTAACCCCCTGGGCGTGAGATTAGGTTATGTGACTCTTATTCACTGAAACCCCCCGGCGGCTACACAGCACAAAATATACCCCTTTCCGTCCCTTCGGAAATCTTTTCCTTGCGGAATGGGCACACCACCTACTCTCAGTACTCTTCACCCTTCTCCCACGAACCCATCCCTACTAACACAAATAAAAAACCGTGTATAAGTGCAAATAAAAAGACGCACGCGAGAAGTCATGTTTCTTTTTACACATTGAAATAAAACTGAACTGAGCTAATAAACAATACACGACATGAAATATTACGAATAATAACTTAAAATAACTAACATCTTAAATAAATAATATTTTAATTCTATAAAATAAAACAGGAATATTATTTATGCGTTACTCGCGAACTGCTTGAATAACTTCAGACCGTAAACAAAATAATCATAATGAAAATATAACAGATGTCGTATTACTTAAATGGTTTATTTAATTTAAACAAGCCGATATTGATTTGTGACATACCGATATGGTCAATATGTTGCCAATGCTATTGACGCGATATATCCGTAAAGTTAAAGTAAATTTCAAGCGGACGTACGTGAAAAACTAGCAAAACCATAAACTGTCCATCGCCAATTGCCACCGACTACTCATTTTATACTAACGAAGTAGATGGTTGTCACAATACCAAACATGAGTAATATTCATAATTATAGCCAATCGCTCTCTTATTTCGACAACATACTTTCCTGCCGCTTGACATCTTAATGTTAATACCGATATTATGAAAAAAAAAACTTAATTCCCCAACAAGAAATATATTAAAAAAAACAATAAATAACAAATAGACTCCTAACACACATGTTATGTTCGCATTACTGAAGTAATGAAATTAAATGAATTTAACTTTATCCGGCTTTCTTCAGGTGTTTTCCTATTAATTATACTTTGGACATGTTGTGACTGGAACGATTTTTTATATCATTATAATGTTGTTATTTATGGCGGCCATTATCGCCAGCGCTCTCTGAATGATGCCATTAAGCAAAGACGCCGACCTCACACCGAATATTACGAGCAATAATTTTATCTAGAAAATATTACAGGTACCCCTTACAATCTTGCAGAATTACTTACGGTGACGTAAAAATGTTATGGGTGGTATTATTATTTTTTATACCTAAGAAGATGAGTGCAAACAGGGATAGCCTAGTGATAAGATTCGGTTTCTCACACTGGGGGTCCGGGGTAGAACCTCGCACGCATCTTTAATTTTTCGAAGTTATGTGCGTATTATAAATTAATTATCACTTGCTTTAACGGTGAAGCAAAACATCGTGAGAAAACCTACACATCTTGTAATTTTCTATACAGCTCTCGAAGATGAAGTCTACCAATCCGTACGTGGGCAGCGTAGTGGAATAAGGCCCAACACTTCTCATTCGGAAAGAAGACCCGTAACCAGCAGTGGGACAACAATCAATTGATCAATGATGTCATAAAATTGTTTTGCAGAAAAAGTGTAAATATTAAGTAATTACAGTTAATTGACTTTGGTATGAATGCGTCATTTTTACGAATCATGTTTACAATAGAAATATATTTTCTCATCATGTGTAGAAAGTTACAACTTACATCGATCTCCATAATGTTCTTAAACGTGTATGACTTTCAACTTCTTCTTTTCATTCTGGGTCTCCGTCCATGTTTTACAGTGGTACGGTAATGGGTAAATCTTGAACATATTACATTTGATAGATTTTGACATCAATACGACATAATTTTGAAATACAATCGGTATACTAACAAATACTGAATCGTCCAACTGGCCTTACTTCCTTAGTTAATTTACGGCCAAAGCATTACGCAATTAATTTAATATCCGTGTTTAGAGTTCCGTACAGAAAAGAACCCTATTAATAAGACCGCTATCCGTTCCACCTTTAAAGTACTCTATCTTTTGAACCGTACTAAGCTGGTTCAAATTTTCACCCAATATGTGTTATTATGGTCACAAAATAATATGGTTACAAATAATAAAAAAAACTTTATATAGCAACCGAAACATACACATCTAATACAATAGGTACGACGCATTTACAGAACAATATTCTTGTCTACAGAGCGAAATACCTACTTAAAGATGATGCTGCGGATTGGGCTAAATTTGCAAGCACACAACTGTATATGCAAATTTGCCTTGATATTTACCCACATTTGGATGCGATCTCTGCATATACGAATAGCTGACTCAAAACTTCTCAGGAGACGTTCGTTATATGCGTTTTCAAAGTTACACTCAGCGGTAAATTTGAATTTAACAACTGAACCCAAATTATGCAATATCAGCTGGTATCTTTATAACTTTTACAATGTATATATATGTAAGTACAACGTAATATTGTAATCACGTCCCAGTTGCTTTACAGCAACAACCCTTTTTATAAGATTTTTAGCTAATATTATCGCGGAAATTATACATTCTAATTATGCAGCGGGTATTCACGATATACGGTTTGTTAATCGGCAATTAAAAAAACGCATATTGTGAGGGCCCGTTTATATGTCCCACTGCTGAGTACGGGCCTCTCCCCACAACTGGGAGAGCATACTTCACCACGCTACTCCAATCAGTGGAGAGGATTAAGGGCCAACCCGTGTTGGACGTATTCAAACCGCTCACAAGGCCTCCGACAGTTTTAAGGATTGCTTTCCCATGATAACAATCGTAAGTGAAAGCTTAACGTGCCCCCCGAAACAGGTATGAAATTGAGCCACAAACGGTCACCCATGGAACTCCCGAATGCGCAGAATGTTGCTTAACTTTGTAGAACGGTTACGACTTTCGAAAGCCGGGGCCTATGCGCGCTTCACTTCGTTAATTATTTTTACTTTTTGATAAAAACAGCAATCAATTTTGCGACACTATTTGGTAATCATCTCTATTTAAATTTAATTAAACAAATATTCTAAATATAAGAAAAGAGAACGGACAATTGGATATTGTTGATCAATACTCCAGCTGGTATAAACCGATGATCTTGAAGAGACTGAAGTGATAATCATTGAACGAAGCTTAAACTAATTCGGCTAATTTTAACCAATTTGAAAAATGGTAAAACTTAGTTCGTCTGGGGAAACCACCGCCGCCCTCATAATCCACCGTAAAACAGATTTTGTGTTTCGGTTGAAGAGGTGCTGTTGGGGGGCACACTTTCTGCGATGCAACCATTTTATTCTTCACAATAAGTGATGCGTGTACATACGACCTCAGATAGAACTTCAGTTTAGTTTCAGATTGAATATGGGTACCCATGAGCTGCAGTGACCACTTAAGATCAGTTGGCCTGCACGCTCATTTCCTACTCTTCAAACAAAAAAAGACTAAATCATCTCCCAAGACCAAAATAAATATATTGTAATTAGTTCATCCATTTGGAAACTAGGATGCCATAGACAGACGCGCGGCTACGAATTTATACAGCTATCAAACTTTACAGAATATAAAACGATGTTTTACGCGGATGCAAATCTAGATCTGTAGCAAAGCCAAGCCAAAGAGGCTTACAAGGGTTCGCTCGTCACAGAAAATTCCATTAGCCAAAGCTAGCAATGTATAATTCTTATTGCATAAAAGTAGCAATGAATGCAGTCCACCTAAAAGTTCACTGCCATCAATGGACACCTACAATAAACCCCAGGGATTGCCGTCCTATATGAAGTCCGCTCACGGATGCGTTTCTACCCTTGAGTACCTGTCCCTTACACCTTTAGAACCAGAACACACTGAAATTGACACGGCTGTTCAAGGCAGGAAATAAGTAAAATAAATATCACTTGTATTAATGGTAAAAGAAAATATTATGAAGAAAACCTGCCTGCGAATTATGTTCTCAAACGTGTGTGAAACCATCAAATCCTTTCTTGGCCAGGGTGGTGGATGGTCTGGTCTAACTATGTTCATTTTTTTATGTATTTCGAAGAGTAGCAAACGACCATGCTTGCGCCCTGATGTTAAGTGGTCACTGCAGCTCATGGATACCCACATCTAAAGTTAAACAAAACTAAAGTTATATCTGACCTCAGTTTTGTTTGAGGTTGAAACAGATGAAGAGGAAACAAGACTGAGGTTAAGTTCTTGGTCGTACGTAGATGGGTCACTACTCCTGAGGACTAAGATGGTCGTCTCGCTGTAAGTGTGCCCGGCAACCGCACTTCCCCAACCGAGACATAAGAATTGTTTCACGGCGGATTATAAGGGCGGCAGTAGTACTTCGCCGTTTGCACTACCACCTATCATTCTAAGAGGAGATCCCTGCCCTACAGTGGAACAGTAATTAGTTTACGATTATATTGACGTAATATAAAACGATATTAATATTTACTTCAAATAATTCTTGTCCACGATAACTCAATATGAAACGATAACTCAATATGAAACGATAACTCAATATGAAACGTAAAACTGTATAACCAAATGAAGATGAAACCTTAAGAGACTTTGGGTAGATAGCGATCATATTACGTATAATGTTAGTTTTGTTTTCGTCGTAACTTTCACTTTGAAGCTGCTTAGCATGAAAAAGCTTCATAGCTGCATACAAAGTGATGCGCTCGTTGGATGAATTTTTCATAGCCTTAATGTAAATAGAACAATACTAATAAAAGAAAAGTAATATTGCTTCAGATGCAACGCTTCTTATTGCCCCATTGCTGTGCCGCCACCTGGTTTCTCGCCATAACTAGGGAAGCCTGGAGCGTAGTCCACCACGCTGCTCCAAAGCAGATTAGTGGAGCTACGGGATAGTGGCCAACGCGTGGAGACATTTTAAATCCTGCCATCCAATGATAACTATCAGGATAGACAAGAAGCGCGTCTGAAATTTAGTCACTATCTTTACTTTATAAATCGTTTAAGATCTAGCCGAAAGGTGTGGCTCCGTAATCAATTATATACTAAGTGATAAAGTTTTCTCAAATATAACAGGTCTAAAGTAACACACTCTTAGTCCTACAACAGGAATCCCCGCCATGCATGTAATGAACTTACAAAGACAAGTACTCAAACACCCAGACTCAGAATATATTGAATGTTTATCTAACCTTGGATCGAACCTGGAATCCTCTGCATAGCACACGTGGGATTTTTCAATTACACTTCAATGATATTTGAAGTTTTACAGAATATAATTATTTATTTGATTATTTTATTTCAAACTTTATTATAGCTTAGGAAGTTGTTATAAAAGATTATTAATAAAAAAATGTCCTCGAAGCTATAAAACGAATAAATTAAAAATCAACTTTTGTTACCTCAATAAACTCGTCGTAAAGAGCTCGTCAAAGTCGGTATAACCGTTTCTAAGATTAGCAAAGTATAGAGGGTTATAAATGGACAAAAAATTACATAAAATTTAATTACGTAACGGGTAACGATATGCGGTTTAATTACCAATATTTCGATTTAGTTGCATGGATCATGGTCACAGCGAAATTTAAATTTAAGACCGTATATCGTGAGTACCCGCTAAACATTTTTGTTAATTGAGAAGTGTAACAAACGTGCATGCAGACCACCTGTTGTTAAATGGTCACTGCAGCCCAATGACATCCACATCTAACTTCAAATCGGATTGAAGTTCTACCTGAGGTCAACGTCAGATACGTTATGGCCCCTGAGGATTAAGTGGTCACTGTTCCCCATGGACACCCACATTTAACCTTAAACAGAACTAGTCCGATCTAAGGTAATATGTAGAAGCGTTATTACTCCTGAGAACTAAGATGGTTGCCTCGCTGTAATTGTGCCCGGCAGGTTTTGCACCAGCGTTGAAGCCAGTGACAATTGATTTCTTTTACCCCTATAATTTAGAAAAGTATTGATGCGTATGGGACTCGAAGTTCAAACCACCAGCGTGAGATGCCGGAATCTCACTACCAAGCTATCACTGATTTGGTTACAATAAAGATTCAATAAATAAATGATCAATGAACAAATAGAAGACAAATAGAAATGTCCGACCATTTGAATGAGTCTCGTGTCGCGAGCGTGACATCATAAGCGACGTTTCCTGCAGCGCTAATATTCGAAACGATCCACCCGTGCGGCCCGTAACGCTACAGGCGAGTTCCAGTGGGGCGGCACACATCGTATGCGTGCGAGCCGCACGGGTGGCGCGGACGACAACACGACAAGTGTGTTTGCCGCAGTCAATGAGTTAAACATCAAAGTATACGATAAGTGCACAAAGCATCCAAAGCAATACGACAGCATGCAATCGTCCAAGTGCGTTGTTAAATGAAATAAAAAATTGAAGCGAAAAATTAAAGCGCTAATTTCGCTTCTAGCGAAATTATTCAGTGTCTCTTAAACGGGATTTGATTTCAACCCGTGTTTATTGCTAGTGTAGTTTTTTATGTGACGAGAGGAGCAAACAACCTGTTATTAAATGGTCATTGCAGCCCATGGACACCCACGCCTGACCTCAAACCTCAAACGGGATCGAAGATCTTTCTAAGCTTGTACGAGATGCGTCACTCTTGAGGACTAAGACGGTCACCTCGATGTAAGTGTATCCGACAGTCACACCTTTCAATCGTAACACAAGAATTGCTGCACGGCGGATTATGAGGCTCACGGTGGTACCTCCCCGGGCAGTTCGTCTGGTGGTAGAATTATAATTCATAATTCTACTACCTATGGAAGTAGTAATAATTGATTTATAATAAAAAAAAATGAACATTTAATAGCTTAGTACATTCCAATGTTTTGATCATAAATAATGTTTATCTATATGGATTACGTGAGAAAGAGCTAAACCTATATAGATAAAATTTTCATTGTAGCACAAAAGGAACTTTACCATGCATGTCACTACTACCTTTTACTCTAGAATGTTGAGGGTAATTTGAAAAACAAGCCCAAGTGACGCGCGCAGTATCGTCTACAATAACAAATATCTAAGCATACTAAAATCAAATAAAATCCAACACACAACCAAAAACAAAAGAAGACATAAATGAATATAAAGTAATATTATCGCGGACAAATAGGCCGCGGAAATTAAAATGTGTAGATGAGACATTGCCATAACTAAATCGAACGCTGCAATCCGTCGCACTAACCTCCTCTATCGTTCTGCATTCCTGTGCAAGCGTCAAGGGAAACATTTAATGTTAGTATAGTTAAATGTACCACGTGTTATTGTATTTCACATCGCACACACACGGGGCATGCCCATCACACACTGATAAATGTTCACACACACAAGACCCACAGACCCACTTCCTACAGCTTAACATCCATTCACCTAGTAACAAATGGACGTCGGATTTGGTGTTAGTTTGGGCTAAATTAACGAGAGAAATGTTTCAAGGAAACATATAGTTTCGTAGATGCCAAATTCTCATGTTGCTTAGCAACACAAAGGTCGTTGAAATTCGAATATGTTACAGTAGACATGCCGTAACAAATAAGACATTGTAATTTAAACATTACTGCTATAGACATACGATTTATTTCACTTGCGTTTTGTTAACTAGTACTATAAATACGTCATCATCAACCCATTACTGTCCCACTGCTGGGCACGGGTCTAATCTCAGATTGAGTAGAGTTAAGACATAGTCTACCACGTGCATACAGTGTGGATCGGTAAACTTCATACACCTTTGAATAGTTAATGAAGAATTCCCAGGCATATAGGCATCGTGACGATGTTTTCGTGCACCGTTAAAGCAAGTGATCATTAATCTTTAATACGCCTACGACCATGAGCGGCCGGAATAAGATCAGCGCTATCACTGCTCCGTTTAAATATATATAAACACGTAACAACGGACAAATTGAATTATGTTTCGGAACAATGCAACAATAAAAATGATAAATAAGAATTCGATTTGGTGAACAAACTATACAGCCTAATTTATCCATACGCATGCATTTATGAATAGTTTTATCACGCAAAATGATATTTACATCTGGTCTATTGCTCAGACATGTCACAGCTGACGCGCTATTGTCTCTTTTCGTTCGGACGACATTGAGCGTCGTGACACCCCCGACGTCGATTTGCTTCTAAGTCATTGACAACACCGAAAATTATATATGATTTTAAGCTAATATTATCGCGGAAATTATACATTTATTATATTATGTAACGAGTACTCGCGACTTGCGGTTTTTGAACATAGCAAAAATATTCAAATGTATCTATATGGATTACGTGAGAAACAGTTAAACCTATATAGGTGAAATTTTCATTGTAACACAGAAGGGAAAGTCCCTTCTGTGCTACCATGCAAGTCATACTAATGTAACGTTTTGTATAATTTTAATGTCATTTTTTAGACATGCGATGTGCGATACGCAGCGTTTCTGGAACGGTTGTTTGTCTGCGTCTCGCACTCCGAAAGCATTCCGTTCATTTGGAGTCAGGCTACAGTCCACCACGCTGGCCAAGTGCGAATTGGTAGATTTCACACACCTTCGAGAACTTTACAAAGAGCTCCCAGATGTATAGGTTTCCTCGCGATGTTTTTAATACGCACATAACTTCGAAAAAATGACAGGTGTATGCGGGACTTGAACACCGGACACCCAGAGTAAGTGGCCGGAATTTTAACCATTAGACTATCACTGTCTGCTAAATACAAAAACATTCGCTTGCTAATATCCCCGTAGAAAGGCTTAATTATCCCAGCATACTTATATAAACAATAATATATATTTTGTCCATTACTTTTCTTTTATAAGCTTTTAATTTAATGGTCCCGAATGATTTTTTTTTCTTTCTTACATACCTTCTCCTTCCGTCTCAGGTCGCGGAGAACCTCCTCGATCTCGAGCCGCCAGCCGTCCTGCATGGTGTGGAAGGACTCGTGCGGCGCGCGCGTGAACTCCGACTGGCCGATGCGCTCCAGCTGCTCCAGGATCTCGGGGAACAGCGGCCGCTCGCGGGGGTTCGAATGCCAGCACGCTGGAATAACAAATATTCATTATAAACCCATTACTGGATCACCGTATGACGACCCGCGTGGGGGTTGACTGACACGCAGAGTGTTCCGGGTTCGATTCCCGGCCGAGCAGACATCTGAATGACGAATTTAGATTTCTGTTCTGAATCTGGGTGTTTGTGTACTTGTGTTTGCATGTACCTATAGCACCCACGACATATGGTATCCTACTGTGAGGCAAAGAGTTGGGAAGCGTTTATTTATTTATTTACTGTTGGATACGGGACTGCTCTCAGAATGAGGAGGGCTAGATGATAACTCACCACGCTGCAATTGTGGATTACAAGACAAGGTGTGTTATACGCCTTCGAGAACTTTCTGATAACTATAGTGTTGGCTCCCTCATCATGTTTTACATTCAAAGCATGCGATAATTATCATTATAAAAAACCAAGTGTGCTTGCGGGATTCGCACCTAGGATTCCTAACGTGATAGGCTGGAAATTTCCTATAAAATGTTATAGGGATACAAGAAGGTCTGGGGATTGTTCAACTCTGTGATTCAAATGCTCGGATAACACCGTCAAACACACTCTTTTTTGCTTATAACACTAGTTTATTCCACTCGTTCTTTGGTACCAAGTGCGTGTATTCTGCCTGTAAAGGTGGTAGAACTAGTTCGACTCCAGAGGCACCAGCGCTGCATTTATTTCTACCTTATAATAGTAGGCGTGGTTATCGGTACACTTAAAGCGATACCACGATCTTAGTTCTCAAGAGTAGTAACGCGTCCACGTTCGATCCCAGACGGGACTTCAGTCTTGTTTGAGTGCTATAATGACCATTTGATATCAGTTGGCCTGCACGTTCGTTTGCTAATCTTCTCATATGTAAAGCAATGTTGAAACAGCGCTTCTTCTGATTTAAGGACGCGATAATAGGAAAACACACAACGCGTTCCAACCTAGTCTTTAGGATTAGCGACAGCAACTTATCTGCGGTAGACCTCAGGTAGGACTTGGATCCGATTTGATTACAGATGTACGTGGTCGGCAGTTACCACTTACCATCATGTAAACTGCATTCTCATGCGTCAGGTAAGCAATGATAGCCTAGTGGTTAAGATTCCGGCCTCTCATGCTGATTGTCCGGGGTTCAAATCCTGCTCGCATCTGATTCTCCGATGTTATGTGCGTATTAGAAATTAATTGACACCGGCTTTAACGGTGAAGGAAAACATCATGAGGAAACCTACATCTGAGGGTTCTTTGTGCAGTTCTCGAGGGTGTGTCCAGTTTACCAATCCGCACTCGGCCAGCGTGGTAGACCATGGCTTATACTTTCTCATTTTAAAAGAGAAGAGAGGAGATCCGTCCCCTGCAGTGGGACATTCAATGGGTTGATGACGACGTTTGCTTCGTCTATGCGATAAACAATTATGTTACCTTCCATGAGCACTCTCCAGGGTTCAGGACAGGTGCTCGGGATGGGCAGCGTGAGCTTGTTCACGGCGACCCCGTAAGCGACAGCCAGGGCATCGATCCCCTTGTAGGGAGTCTCACCCGTAAGTAACTCCCACAAGAGGACCCCGTACGACCACACGTCGGACGCGTGGGAGAACGTCGAGTTTTTTATCACCTGGAATTGCATTACGGACGGTGATTAACAGGAGTTTATTGTGTAATTAATATACCAGAAGAAATTATGAAAGTAAATAACGAGCTTAAAACTAGCTTAACGTGGTAGAATTAGTTCGACCGGGGAAGTACCAAAACTGAAGTTCTATCTGAAGTCATATGTAGATGCGTCACTGCTGCTGAGGATTATAATGATCGCCTCGCTGTAAGTGTGCCCGGCAACCGCATCTCTCCAACCGAAACAAAAAAAAAACTGCTTCACGGCGGATTGTGAGGGCGGCGGTGGTACTTCCCCGAATGAACC
>DWKL01003067.1:0-11914 GCA_018249415.1 Phareas burnsi | reverse complement strand
ATATACAAATTAAATTTATCTCACCATTATTTAAGTGTTCGTATCTCAACTGCTCACAAGCAAGCACCTCCCTCTTAAAATCCAATGCTTCTCGCAGCCTGCATATGCACGAGTCACAGATTTGTTCCAAGTGACTGTCAGTTTGTACCATATGTTTCAGCTAGAACAGATAATTATGACATATTAGGGTTCGGCAACAAAGCGGCAAAAACTGAATGCTTAAAATGAATGAGATATAAAAAGTGACTATGGGTTAATAGCCAACATGGGCTGCATGTTTTCAAACTGCTCATAAGGTCTAGAACAGGATTTGTCAACTGCTATCCAATGATAACAACTGGAACTGACAGCTCAACATGTCCTCTGAAGCACAGAAATGCATAGTGTGTTCACTTATGACACCCCGCTTGGCACAGCAGTTACCAGCCAGACGTACAGACTCCAGATTGGGCTCCCAGCGAAACAGATGGATGATGAATTTAAATATCTTTTCTGGATCTGAGTGTTTGTATACTTGTCTTTGTGTCCATGGCACCTAGAACACAAGGTATACTACAATGGAGGTTATGAGTGTAGAAATCATTTATTTTATTATATATAGATTAAATATTGTAACATAGGTGTTGAGTAGAGTTGGAGAGAGGAGAAATGATGCCCTTTTGATCATAGTGAAAAATCATGACTCTAGTTTTATGTATGTGTTAAAATGATTATTTTCGTAAATGATAACTATTGATTGATGCCATGGAAGCTCACATTAGGTTTAGACCACCTGATGCTCAGTGGTTTACTGCAGCCCATCCAAACCCACATCCAACCTTAAATCGGGACTGAAGTTCTATCAGATGTCGTACATAGATATGTCACTACTCCTGAGGACTAAGATGGTCGCCTTGCTGTAAGCATGCCCAGCATCCGTATCCTTCTGACCGAAACTGCTTCACGGTGAATTATGAGAGCGGCGGTGGTACTTCGTACTATTCGTATTACACCTATAGTTTACGTTGTGGAGAATATAAGTGTTTAGTTCCAAAAAATTTGTGCATTTATTCAATTGTATGTGTACAATAAAGAGTATCGTCGCATTGTATAGTATCGTAATATTATGATGGACACCATTTGTAATTTATCACTCGAATAAGGAAGGCTCGTGTACCGATGAGCTGTACACAAGTGATACAGTAGTCATTAGAAGTGCGATTAGCTCATGTGGATGTGTGAATGCCATCTAATGTTCCCCTTTCTTACAACCAAGGCGGATGAAGTTGTGAATACTCGCGACTTCATAACTAGCTAACTACTGTTACCAAGTAATAAGTGCAGTCACAGTGCCATGGTTAAACCACTTGGTTCTATCTTCGATAATTAGTTATATAATTAACTCTTACAGTTAAGTCAAAGCATTCAATTAACATTTCGCCATAAACTTCTCGTCTGCCATCAGAACGGTATTCTGCCCACATTTCCTTCAAATCGCCATCGCCCAAACAGCATTTGCATTTGTCGAACAATATGTTCTCAGGCTTCTCTGTTTTTAAAACGTCCATGATTTCAATTTCTCGTTTAGTTTACACTTTAGAAAAGATGTAACGCCATGATGGACACAAATCACAATATAAATTTGACTCTTGTTTGATTGACGTTACTCAATGGATCATAGGGCATGTATAGATCAATATGCTACAGGTAAAAAAATCTGTTTGTGAACCACATAAACTTCCCTATATATTATTATACTCTTTGATAAACCCTCAAAGAGTATAATAATATATAGGGAAATAAACCCTCCTGTATATTATTATATTCTTTTATATAAACTATAGCATATTAGACTGCTTGTAAATATCGATACTTTAATACAAATTCAAACATTATGAAAACTTAACAGTAAATTTCATTATGTTGGATAACAAAATAATTAAGGTGTTATTATATTAGTATTGAGGCATCAGTAGTTGGTAGCAATAATTATACAATTAGATATTTTTTAATATTACGCACAATTGAAATGGAAAATACCTCATATTCTTTTCACTTTTCTTATAATAAAAAATGTTTTTTTTTTGGGAAAACAGATGAAATAAAATATGTTACTGAACTAGAGATTGCAATAACAAAACGCTCTATTGACTTGACTTGTTGACTTGTATAATCTGTCATCTCGGTCTGACATTGTTTGGCTTGTTAAACGCTAATGTTCAAGGCATATTTTATTTAAATCTATAAATTTACGTATAAAAAACCCCTTTAAATTCCTGTCCCCTTTAACATTAGCCAAAATGATGAAGGACTAAGCGAAGAACACAGAAATAAGACGTGGTTTATATCAGAAAAAACGAAATGAGTATCGTTAAAAACAACGGGCCAATAATAGACCCAGCGCTATGTAGATGTTGTAGAGCTATAAAGAAATGCAGAATCCTCACTTCGGAGTACACCTGGATGCAGCAGAAGGAGATCTACTCGGATATGATTATGGACTGCTTTGGTATTTTAGTAAGTCATCAGCCCTTGACTGAAGATTAAGGTCTATAGCCTTAACTTGGGTTAATTTAAATCTCTTTACCCCTATCCTCATCATATACTCATCATATATCTAAAAGGAATGCTCAACTATGGGGTATAGCAAAATCAAGCTTCTAAGTCAACGTCATCTAAGGAAACAACTGTTTAGACTACATATTTGACACTCGCAAGGGAATCAAAACCTATTGGGTACTTCCTGTTGAGTCAACATCAACCTATTAATGCCGCCTTATTTGGCATGGGTTTCCTCTTTAAATGAGGTGGGTTAGACCATAAGCCACCATGTTGGCCAAGTGTGGATTGTTAGACTTCACACACTATCAAGAACTTTACTGAGAACCGTTAGATATGCAGGAATTCTCACGTGTTTTCTATCACAATTAGAGAAAATGATAATTAACTTGTAATATAGTTGGAAAGTTATGTAAACCTTCCAAAAATTAGAGGTGCATGTGGAGTTCGAACCCTGGACCCCTAGCTGAGAGAGTCTGAAATCTTAACCACTAGGCTATCACTGCTTACATTGCTGCTTAATTAGTGGGGGAGAGTTAAGCTAAAAAATAGACCTTAATTAGTTTTCAAGTTATATAAAAGCTTGTAAAAAATTTTAGAACTTGAACTGCATGCTTTATGAAATATTATTATTATTTTTAAAAAACTCTTTCTACATTCATAGACCCGCACTAGAATTTCTTGTTGTGGGTGCCATGGACACGAAGATAAGGACACTAATACTCAGATCCAATATGGAGATCTAAATTCATTATTTGAGTGTCTGCTTAGCCAGGATTCCTGGAACCCTCTGCGTGTCACATCAGTAGTGAAGGCATCATGCAGCTAAAATGGCCCAACAGTGAGCGAGTACGCTAAAGATGGAATCTTAAGTTACATAAAAGCTATTGAAAGATGGTAGAACTACTTGACATTCACCTGTGATGGTACTACCACACCTATTTCGACTTTATAACAGCCGTATGAGACTTGGCAAATGGTAGTAATGGTGAACACAAATTGAAGATGCTATCATCATTATAACTGCTGTGCCACATAAAAATACCATTTTATTCATCTGAATCAGCCGAGAAATTACTGAATAATCCCTGAACAAAAAGCTGATAGTTATTTATTTATTTTGACATGTTTTATTATTTTGATTATTTTGGCAAGTTGCTCTAAAATTTCCTATCATCGAAAAATTATTTCATATTGTAGTAGCATTTTTAGGGTTCTATATCTCAACAAGAAAAAGAAACCCTTATAGAAGTACTGTCTGTCTGTCAAGACCCTTTTTCGCTGGCCACAATCATGAAATTTGGCAAGGTGCTATGTCTTGTGCTACAAGAAGGTAAAGGGAAAAATCCAAAAACCATCCATTTGTAGTTACATCACAAAAGAAAAAAAAATGCGATTATTAACAAGTCTGTACGCAACCCTCGGTGCGCGGGTCCGACTCGCACTTGGCGGTTATTTTGATTGAAAAGTGATTTTAACTTAGATTAAAGTTAAAAGAAGTATTTCGTTTTCCAACAGTTATCGCACGTAGATGATGATGAGAAAGACTCTGGCGTCTGCGCGACATGCGTCGTGAGACTGCGCGACGCGTGCGCCTTCAGGGCCCAGGTGTTGCAGTGCGAAGAGCTGTTCCTCAACTCCAAGCTCGGGGACCGGGATGCGGAAGGTACGAACGCGGTGGTACAACTATTTCGTCCGGGGACGTATTACTGCTGCACTCATAATTCGCCGAGAATCAGTTACAAAGCAAGCGTTGTCGGGCACACTTATAAAAGGTGACCGTCTTAGCCCTCTGGAGTAGTGACGCATCTACGCACGATCTCGAGTTTATAGGTGGATGTCTATGGGTTGCAGTGGCCACTTAACAGGTGGCCAAAACGAACGCATCAGGTGGCCCAGACAGTGGTTGGCCACTCTTCTCACATATGAAAAAATGTGATTTTGAAAGGTAGTAGAAATAGTTCGTCCTTGTAGATACCACTGCCGCCTTCATTATCCGCCGTGAAACAATTCTTGTGTTTCGGTTGGAGAGTTGCGGTTGCCGGGTACACTTACAGCGAGGCGACCATCTCAGTCCTCAGGAGTAGTTGCATCTACGTACGACTGCAGATAGGACTTCAGTCCTATTTGAGTATAGTTTGAGACTGACCAGTGATAACAAACGTAATAGTTGAATATTTCTTGATTGCAGAAACTAAAAAACCAGCCGAGATTGAGCCGAAGATCGAGCCTAAAGATGACGTTAGCGAGCACAATTCGACGGGTGACAGAGACCACGACGACATCATGTCCGGAGCGTATTCTGCTGATGAAGTTGGAGGTTACATACTTTTTCTTTGTTTATTTTTTTATTTTTTTTATTTGAAAAGCGTAGCAAATGATTTTCAGGCCACCTGACGTTAAGTGGTCACTACAGCACTTGGACACTAACATCTAACGTCCCAATTTTAATTGCGGGTATATTCAGAATTACAGGTAATCACCCTCAAAATTTGTTAAGGCATCTTCCTAACGAGTTTCCAATTGTTAGCAAGGGATATTATTGGCTGACACTTGACATTAAGCTGTCAAGCGGTAGGAGGGTATCTTAACAAATATTGAGCGGTTGCCTATAATTATGAATAAAGTCGCGTTTGGTATTTTGATGACCGTCTCCTTCGTTAGTATAAAAGGTGTAGTCGGTGGCCACTCGAGGCAATCTTCTCTTAGTCTCCCTAAAGTTTAACCTATGTCCGCTAGAACTTAAAACACATGTTAAATGCATTTCCAGACGTGAAACTCCCAAAGAAAGAGGAAGAAGATAAGATAGAACCACAAGCGGAGCCGATGGAAGATGGAACCGACGATGACATGAACGACGAAGACTTTACGGATTCCTCGTCGAACTCCGACAAGCCGATTAAGAGGAGAGCGAAGAAAAGAAAAGGGAAAACCAACGGGACCAAGAAAGAGAAGAATTCTAAGAAGCATAAGGCTGGTGAGATTTTTTGTTATGTAGAAGATTACTTGAAAAGTTGGCCTTTATATTTAATTTGGCCTTTATTATTAATAAATAATAATGTAAATATTCAAATCACAAGCATCCACGCGCACAATCAGACGTACGCATTACTGCAAACACACGCACGAACACGCACAAGCATACGCACGCATTCGCCTCACAATTTTGACCTCAGACAGGACTTGCATAATATGTCATCGTAATCCTTATAACCCGCCGTGAAGAAATTCTAGTGTTTCGTTTGAAGAGCTGCGGTTGCCGGGCACACTTACAGCGACGCGACCATCTTAGTCCTCAGGAGTAGTAACGCATCTACATGCGACCTCAAATGGAAATTTAGTTTTGTTTGAGGTTACATGTAGGTGTACATAGGCTGCAGTGACCACTTAACATCAAGTGGCCTGCACGCTCGTTTGCTAGTTTTCAAACATAAAAAAAAATCATTGGCGGTACCAGATGTCTATGGACGGTGATGCTTTCGCAGTCGATCTACAAAAACTTCTACCAACTGTATTTGTGAGCATGTTTGCGTATTCTTAATAATATGTACGCCTCTACACTTTTCTTTTTCTCCATAATCAAAGCTCTGTATGTTATGATTGTCTGGAAGAGATCGTTTTTAGCGACAAGACCGCCTGTATACCATGTTTTTTTGTTATTTTTGTTTGGTTTTAAGTGTGCAATAAATTGTTTTGTATTGTAGTGTATTTATTCATTATTAATAATCAGTCCATTTACCGTTCCCAATATTAATTACAGGCACGTCGAATTCGAAGAAATCGCCGAAAATCATCAAAAAACCGCCCGTGGAAAAGAAAAACACATACGACAGAGATCTTGACTGCATGTCCGAAGAGAATTTGCTTACAATTATACAATACTCGTTCGTATGCCCGTTCAAGAATAGGCGAAATAACTATTACTGTTTCTATTGTAAGGATTACTATCCAAAGCCCGGGGATCTGAGGGAGCACACGGTCTCCCACGACACGAAGCCGTTCCAACTGCTGATGGGTTACAAGAAAATGCCGAAAATCGATATAACGAGAATCGACTGCAGGCTCTGTCCGATGAAAATCGACGATTTGGAGACGTTTAAACAGCATATCGATCAGGTATGTAAATACATGTAACAAAAGATCAATTTATTTAGGTAAAAAATAAAGAAAAGGACCACAATCGATTGAACTAAAATCGATTCCAGGCTCTGTTCGATTTGGAGACGTTAAACTAGCATATTGATCAGATATGTAAACACTGGCTATATATAAAACATAAGTTGTAATTCTTAAGGCTAAAAAAGTAAAGACAATGCCATAAATCGATTTAAATACAATCGATTTCACTCTTTGTCTGATTAAATCATTCAGGTTCAATTACCGTAAATATTTGTATCAATAATCAATTTCTTGAGGTAATTAGTAAATAAAATGCCAAAAATCCGTTTAACTACAATAGCTTTTAGTCGATTATCGATTTTACTTCCTGTCCGATGAAAGTCGAGGATTTGGAGACGTTCAAGTAGCGTATTGATCAGGTATGTAAACTCTGGCGATGTATTCACCAAAGGTACAAATTTTGGGATTATGTAGGCTCTGTCCAACGAAATGGAACTTTTAATATACAGAGTTCTGTCGCTGTTGTAAAGCAGCAGGTGTGCCGGTGGTGCTTCCGAGTCGGACAACGAAGGGTTGCACTACCTTTCAGAAAGAGTTCTATTAACTTCCGAAAGAAAGATCCTCCAAGATTCCGGAAGATTCAACCATCTATCGAAAATATTCTACCGCTTTCCACGCCGGTTTTTATCACCTTCCACAAATTAAAAATGTTTCTATTACTTTCAAGTAGGCTCTTACTACTTCCAAGAAGGGGCCTATCATTTTCCAAGAAGTGTTCAATCATCTTCCATAAGAGACCTACCATTTTTCACGGAGTTCTATTGCCTTCCTCGATGGGTTCTATCACCTTCCACGAAAGGTTTTATCACCTTTCAGTCCGGTAAGTGTAACTGCAAGGCAGAAAGAATTGGTGGTAGAACCATAGTTAGACGGTGAGGTACTATCGCCGCCCTCATAATTCGTCGTAAAGCGAAGACTTTTGTATCTCAGTCGGAGAGATGCAGTTGCCGGATAGCTTACGAATCCTTTTTTTTTGGTTTCGAGGGGGAAATCTTCTCAAGATATCCGATTTTATTGCGGAAGTATCGAGCTATGTATGATTTCTATTCATTAAAACTCCTGCGGTGATCCCACTGTGCCTACAAGAAGGCTCCGGGATCTCTGGGAACGCTCCGGTGCTTTCCTAGCGTGATGTCCGCTACGACACCTCCCGCGGCGGTAGCCCCCAGTCCTTTGTTTCGTTTCGCTACGAACGACAGCACTTACGAATCCTACCGATCATGTTAAAACAGTTTCATTAATTCCAGGTCCACGGCAAGAAGATATATTTCGAAGCGCCGGACAAAATGTTGCTGTACCGCCTAACCTGGAACGACCTGGTGTGTGTTATGTGCAGAGACGTTTTCGAGGACTTCAACACGCTGAACACACACATGGTGGAGCACTTCAGCAACTACACGTGCGATGTCTGCGGCGTGTGCTTCCTCGAGAAACCCAGACTAGACGCTCATTTGAAGAGACACAAAGACGACGAGAGGCACACGTGCGAGATTTGCGGTAAGGTTTTCAAATCGAACCACTATAAGGACATGCATGTGGATATAGTACATAAGAAGAAGGCGATAATCAGATGTCCGCGGTGTGACGAATGCTTCATGTCGTACGCGCTGAAGAACAAGCATCTCACCGACGCTCACGGCCAGAAGCGGGCGTACCCGTGCAACTTGTGCGACAAGGTGTACAACAGACAGAAGACCCTCACCGAGCACCAGCGGCGGAACCATCAGAAGGTTCTCAAGCATCAATGCGAGTATTGCGACCAACGGTTCTACCTCCCGTCCCGGTTGAAGGAGCACATGGCGACGCACACCGGCGAGAGGAACTTCAGATGTGAGTACTGTGATAAGAGTTATCCGAGGCTGAAGTCGCTGCAGTATCACATAAGGACCCACACAAATGACAGGAGATACCGTTGCCACATATGTGGACAAGCGTTCATACAGAATGCGAGCTTAAAGTCTCATATAAAGAGCCACCACCCCGAGTGTGATATAGAAGGGTGTTATTTTTGAAATTGTTAGACAATAATATCTGAGTAAGTCATCATCATCATCTATAACCCATTATTGTCCCACTGCTGGGCACGGGTCTCCTCTTAGAATGAGAAAGATTAGGCCTTGGTCCACTACGTTGGCCAGGTGTGGTTTGGTACACTTCACATACCTTAGTCCATCGTCAATTGACAATCTTAATCCTCAGGAGTAGTAATGCATCCCCATATGACTTCAGATGGAGCTACAATCCTATTCGAGGTTAGATGTGGGTGCCCACGGCCTACAAACAAGTGGCTCGCATGCTTGTTTGCTACTCTTCTAACATAAAAAGAGCCCAGTGGGGAGTCCGAGATTCAAATCACGCATCTTAATAATTATGAAATTATAACAGCATTTCCAAAATTATTTCCACCAATAGACTATTTTTATATAACTATACTCTTCTGGAACATAAAAATAATGGTTATGTTCTGGTTACGACAGAAATCTTATCGAACGCGATTCAGCAGATTCAATAATAAACAAGTGCAGACAGACATTTTAAACTATTTCTCATATTTTAAATGTTATGTAGATAATTATAATAGGTCTTTTTTATTGAAAAAAAAACGCATATCGTGAGTTCCCGTTATACAATTAAAATGTATAATTTCCGCGATAATATTAGCCTAAATTTGTAAACCATGATATAAACAATACCACAAAGCTTTAACAGTAAATCCAGCCAAATAAAAACCTTGTTAGAATCAATGCATCCATTTGGAACTACGGTGCCAGGCAGAAATACAAACAGACATATTTATTCATTGAGAATACATTCAGAATACATCTTTGAAGTTATGCTTCTTTTGGATCGTTATGAAAACGATGAGACTTAATTTTTAAGGCGCGCGCGCACCATTTGCGGAAATCACACCGAGCGTCATACCCGCTTGTATAGTCAGAAGCAATAGTAGTTTACAGTCGCTATGATAGATGGCGCTTAATATGAAAAGGACTGCATCTCTTATCCATAGAAATATTCTTATTCATTGACAAACGAATGTTTCCGAGTATTTTATAACTATTAGTATCGTTAAAAAACTAAAATGTATTATTTTTTACAACTATCCTTTTACTATTTTATTATTTTCATAAGTTTGAGAAACATCACTCTTTCATCGCCAAAGAAATATAACTTCGAATGCATGGACCTATGTCCACGCACATATATTTTTCTTCAAAGAAAGTCCTAAATGAGCTCCCTTCAAGGCCGCTGGTGACTCCTCTGGTGTTACAAAAGTTCAGGCGACGGTGACCACTTTCCATTAAGTGGTTCTTCTGCCTTATCGCTATGTTTATTTAAAAAAAGAAGACAAATTTATAATAACCTTCATTTTGCGTTGGGGTTAAAAAGATTGTCAACGTGATACCCCGAGAAAATACGATAGAAATTTAATAATTAAGATATTTTTGCATTATTTAGTAGTAATTATTATGTAATTGGAAACGTACTGTCGTCGAATAGACTGATTTCTTGCGTGCAATATAACATATTTTCAGAAGGTGGTAGAACTATAGTTCGTCTGGGGAGATACCACCGCAGCCCTCACAATCCGGCGTGAAGCAATTCTTGTGTTTCCGTTAAAGAGGTGCAATTCTACCACCTACCGTAATAATGCAATAATCTTCAATTTATAACATCACTGGTTGATATCATCACAATTTTGTATAGAAAATAAATTAAAATATTATTTATCGAAAGCATAAGGAATAGGAATTACGAAGAAAATTTTAAGCGTTTTTTCCACAATCATGTGGATTGTATTAAGTTGTGGATTTGTAATACTCTTGTCTATTTTTATATATCTTTGTATCAGTCAACAAATGAGGAATGCAGATTTTTTTTTGCGTCTAGTCGAGTGACCATTTTAAAACTCGACGAATCCTGTCAAAGGTACAAGAATGATGATATTTCGAAAAATAAATTCGTAAAACGCATTAGAAAACAAAATGTATTACAAACCGTATTTTATATAGGAATACAGTATGTATTAGCAGCGGATATCGGATTAGGATGCGATCTTTTGGAATTGAGACACGCGGTGCGCCGGCCAGCTGTAGCGCTGGCAAGGCAAACTTATTTAATAAAATAACGTATTGATATATTAAACCTTATGTATATATCAATACAATTTGTTTTCGCCGCGATCTTTTGGAACTGAGACACACGGTCTGCCGGCCAGCTGTAATGTCGGTAAAGCAAACTTGCGGCGTAGTTTACTTTTTACGAGCGATCGTACAAGTAAATTAATGTTAAATATTCAGAGCTTCTTTGCCGACATTACCTCACTCGAGAATGGTAATATTCGATTTATTGACAAACTTCCATCCCGTTCTATGCGTGAGAAGGACGTGAATCAGAGCGATTGTCTAAGAAAGCGAGTTAAATTGAAAAATTCGCACCGGACTTTTGTATCTCAAAATGTCTGTCATATGGTTATCCTTGTCAGGAAATCATACAATGGAATTGCAATAATTTCTCAAGCATACCGTCTATATCTAATTTTATTGATGTTTCCCTCCGTATAATATTTATCAAAAAAGTAGTTCCCATTGTTCCATGAACATGACGTCATGAGACACAAAGAGAAGATTTGTTCTCATTTTCTTCCATAGAACTTAAACTAGCGTTTCAATCATAGATTTAGAATTTTTCCGCTGTACTTTCTGTCTCTGGCGCCTTTAAGCTATAATGCACTTACACATCAGAAGCATAGCCAGAAAAGAGGGTTCAATTGCTCTCTTTTATATAATTATACTTCATTTGGCGCGTTACAAAAATCAGATGAGTGATTTTTTTCGAATGAAACAAAAGTGCGATAAAGAGTCTTGACAGACAGACAGACGAACAGCGAAGTGGTCCTATAAGAATTCCTTTTTCCTTTTGAGTACGGAACCCTAAAATTTGTCTCATTTTGTCCAATGACGTCATCTTCTATTATTAGGAACTACTCTATCAAAATCAAAGCTTATATGTGGAATGTCTCACATGAAGGTGTTTTTACACGATATTTAACGAAATATAACACGACAAATTGTTATTCCTTATTACGAGGATGATTACGTGGAATCACATTTTAATTTTAAGTGTAAGTATATTAATAAATTACCTAATATGTAAAATAATTTTAATAAGTTATAATTAGGTGTAATTAAATTAT
>DWKL01003066.1:0-11915 GCA_018249415.1 Phareas burnsi | reverse complement strand
ACTTTTATATTGAAATTAAAAGGATACTTATTTTGTAAATTAAAAATGCTACCGAAAATTCAGGTCACACAATTTTACTAAAAATACGCAAATTATGTGTTACCTATTTGCTAAAACAACTTAGGTAAAGACTTAGGAAATTACGAAATTTGTATCTGTTATGACAAAATAAATTATTTTTAACGACCATAAAAAAGTTACTGGACATAGAAAAATTAAATAACAAGCCACAGGAAGTCCAAGCTGATTAAATTCGCTGCAAAACCAACCCTTTTTTGTCCCATGCTGGGAGTGCAAATTAGATTTGTGTGTTAATTTTCATTGATTAATAAAAAACCTTTTGTAGATTTGTAGTAAATTTGTAATTTTCTTGAGTTTCTAGTAAAAACTTTATACTTGTATCTTTATTGTCATAGTACGTGGTGATAGATTTTCTTTATTTTAATCCTATATAACGTAACTTAAATCATTAATAAAAATGTACTTTTCAGCGACTACTAAATACTCGTATATACAAATTAAATTCTTGACCTAAATATTATACTTATATGTATAATCTATATCTATCTACATCTCGGTATATAATGTAATACAAACAAAGAGATACAGCTGTTATTCCTCAAGATATTGCATGAAAATAACTTCAAAGCTTTACCTTTTTTGGCGTTATAACGAGTAAAAAGAAGCATTTAATGATGTATTCATAACATCCTCCTGCGCCCAACCCGACGCAAAGCCTCTCAGAGCTAATCTGCTGTAATTGGTGCCTCAGACGAAAGCCCAATGACGATCCCGATTGCCTTGTTAGTAGCTGACAACTCACCTCTTGTAAATATAAATGGAGACATAAATAAATTCAAGAATTGTAGGTTATTTATAGTCTGTATTGGTATATGACTATAGGGTTGCCTGTACGCGGTACGCGGTACGCAGGTACGCGCTGTAAGAAACTAAAATAAGAATTTTGATTTCACAAAGTTCCATTGATTCACACAATGAATAGTTATCCAAATTGTAAGTATCGAATATATTCATCAGAACCACAACAGATAAATATATTACAATAAAGAATAACACAATAATACAAAAAATAATAAATACAACAACAAACAAAGAAATGATATGTCTGACACTTTACATGATCTGTTATCTATCGGAAGCAAAGTATGTAGATAATCTACTTAACTTTTTTATAGAAGTAAAATTACAGACGCGATTGAAGCCGCGGGCGAAATGCTAGTAGAACACAATAAAAAAGGCAAACCAATACAAATAAAATGTAAATAATAAATTGGTATTATTAAAAAAACAACATATAAATTAAAACCCATCGACAAAAGCAATAAGTAAATACCGGTAGGAAAATTTACTTTCATTATGAATACGAATAACTTCGAAACGTCTCTTAATAACGAGCTCTTTGAAATGGCTCTCGTATCGTATTAAGAGTTTATTACAGTTTCAACGGAGTATTCAAACATCGAACCGCCCACGGACATATTATTAATATGAACCGGTATTCATCACCATGGTATTCAGATCAAATGAATGTGACCGAAAATAATCTCGACGGGGATCGGAAAAATAGTCAAAGCAAGGGTGGAGAGGGGTGGGGGCGGAACAACGGCCTCGTTACGCCACTTCCGCCGGATGTCGCCTCGTGATGCATTGTCGTCGACTTTGAAGGGTGGACAGCAATGTTTTCATTTTTATCATAAACATTAATATCACCCATCTTAACAAATTCGATTTCATATAATTCTCTCTAACTTTGTAATTTATTTAACACTAGATAACGAAAAAGTCGGGTAAAAGTCCGAGTTAAACCAAAGTATCTCAGTATCTCTGAATAGTCACCCAGTTGATCTACAAATATTATGCAATTAAATTAAATTAAATTTGCGGAATGTAGTACCAATATTGGATATCCAAATAAATGTTTATGAGTGTGTTTACAATTCTAAAGATTCAAGTATTTTGATGTCATGCATAAGATTTAGTTAAATCTTAAATATTTTCAATCTACTAATCAGTGATTATTTCCTTTAAAACACAATTAATTCACCTAAAATTTAACAATCAATCTGTCCAATATATGCAACTAGCAAACGCTCCGATTAGCAAGGACTTTCCAACTTTCGGTAAGTATAAACCGTCCAAGCGGTTGATGAATCGTTAGCCGTTGTACAAAATAATAATTACTTGCAAAATAATTATCAGTCGCCAAGAATGGCAGCTGTCGTGGTATGGGAAAGTAATAACGTGGATGCAACCGAGGTGTCTTCGGTCCGAGCCCCCCGGGAAATCACGGTAATCCGCGCCGTCGACAACGCACCCGCTAAATCTCTATCGAACGCACCTAAGTGATGTAGCTATAGTTTATCGATGATGCCGATGCTTTTAGATTATTTAAACATTTGGAGATTCAATTTTACCAGTATATTCCCACATATATATTTTTTACCAATTCCTCGGTTTGAATCATTTTCGTTATTTAACATTATAATTTCCAGAGGTTTATTTACTTGTTTACCCCCATTACTGTATTAAGTATTACAACAAAAGTTGTAAGGGTCACTTAATACAGTTAATAATATGAATTAAATTTACATAAGTGACCTCTGTAATGGACTTCATGGAGGGGTATTCTATTTGGAGTTGAAGAAACAATTTTACTATAAGACTCGCCTGCTATTTATATTACATAAACACATAACGCTTAAATAAATAGGATTCCTTGAGTCGTGAGTGTTAAGGGCACAAAGACGAGTACACAATCACCAAGACCCAGAACATAAATTTAAATTCATTCGGAATCAAATTCGGAACCTTTTGCTTGTCAGACCGGCATGGTGACCGCTGGGCCACTCCGGTCGTCATCCCGGAAATACCTTACTAACGTTAGCCTATTGGATTTTAATGAGTATAAATATTCTGATGAGTATCTACAAGAACTATCGATTCTTACGTACAGCGGCCCTACGTAAACCGCGTCTGAATCCAGAGATCGCTGTGAATGGGCTCTGATGAATCATGCTCGTTCACATGGAACGATGTACAACGCATTAAGCCCGATATACGCGCTCAAAAGAGGGTTTAAACGTGTAAGGAGTTTATTTCATCCCATGTATATGAGATATGAAGTGTTATTAAGGTACAGGTACATGTATAAAAAACGTCATAAATCGTAATTTTGTTGGAAAAGAACTGTTACAAAGCAAATAACTAAGCCAATTTATAAATTCCGTAGTTTTTAGGAACAAACATAAAACTAAAATAATTACAACATAACATTTAACAACGTTTAACACCAAATTAAACGTAAAGCAATGAATAAATACAATTTTGATAATCCATAACAGCATTTCTCCGCCAAAAATCATATCGAGCTTCTCGAGTAAATAATAAAGTTAATTATAAAGCGACGCCGTTGCAATGTGTCAACGTCGATGAAGACTACTTAGCCGGTAACGAGCCTCACTTCTCTAATACCCGAAATGACAATTACGAGATGGCGGGGACAGGCAGACTCATAAGTCTTCATTACTCTCGTCTAAGTTGCTGCGGAAAACTTTGCAGAGTCGATACTGAATGAGCTTAAGATGATCCGTAACAATATCCCGTGATCGCGTCCCTCACTATTCAGCAACGTAGTAAAAGTTACTTCTCTATGTCCGATTTTTATCGCAAAACTTTAAAGCTCTACATATTAAGATCTATTTTATAATCAACTTTGTTAACATGAGTTAACCATGATGATAGGAATATTAATGGCACTATCTTATTGCTGGTCATGAATCTGCTCTCAGAATAAGAACGGTTTGGCCATAATCCATCAGCTGACCAAGTGCGGATTGGTACCACCTTTGAAAAACCTTACCAAATCAGATGTTTAAGTTTTCTCACAATACTTCCTTTCGCTAAAACAAGTGATAATTATTTTTGAATACGCGCATAACTTCAAAAAATCAGAGATGCGTGCGAGATTTGTACTCGGAATCTCAACGTGAGAGGCTGCAATCTTACCACTAGGCTATCATTATCACTATCACTGCTGTTAAAGTTCTATTAATAAGAAAAATATTTTAATGGTTAATAAATAATGTAATTACTGTAAACTAAACTGTAACAAACATTATACTGTATATTGTAGTTTACACTATAATAAATACTGTATTTAATAAATAATATCATATCTGTATTTAATAAAGAATGAACAATAGTGTAATCAATAAATATTAGTTATGGTATTGTTGACGGTGGAGATTTAAATGCTGCCATAAGAAGATTATGTGTGTTCAGTAATGCATAAAACAATTGACTATTAAGCGTAAAATTTATAGAGCCAGAATCAAATTTAAAATTAGAGGAAATTTTTAAGAATTCACTCACGGTTTATTATCATTATTAAAATATTTACTTTTATTAAAGTATTATTAAAATATTTGTATTTATTCTTATAATAAGAAAAACATTAGTGGTGTTTCTCAATATACACCAACATAAAGAAGTTTTAATTTAATATGGAATGGCGAGAAGGGAAGCTTCGTTAAAAGTGACGAGTCATTAAGGGGCTTGTGACAATGGGATAACGTTACCATTATAATTACTGTTTCAGCTATCTGGCTTAACGTAGTAATACAGATATTTTAGCTTTATTCAAAAATCTTAACTTTGTGGTTGAGATTAAAATATAGAGTTGGAAAAATGTAAATGTTTTAAAAATAAACACGAGGTTACTACTCGTGTTTATTTTTAAAACGTTTATTTTTATATTTATTTTAATTAGGTACATCTTTTAAATCTGAGGATGTAGAGAATTATATATAATCATTTTCCTGAACACCGAGAATGCATCTGCATCCGATCTAATATGAACAGATCATTTAATAAACATTAAATGATCATAGTTAATTCTATTTTAATGAAACGGTATATCAGAACTGTCTCGAATTAACATACATTATTCAGAGGCTGAACTGCAATAAATCTGCTACGGAGCAGCGAACACGCACCAGCGATCAGTATGAGAATCCATCATTATCATATTGAGCGACGATAGCGTAAGGGTAGTGTCAGATTGTATTCTTTTGTCGCGCGTTTTTACACACATTTCTATTAGTAAAATATACATGTACTGCAAACGTTTTGTAAAGTTGCTAAAAACGTTGTGCAAAATTAATAACTTGAAAAGTAAACATTAATCTTAAGATACTAATGATATTATGAGAAGATGGCGAAATTTATGATAGTAAATTTGGGTAATTAAAATTGCTGTTATATAACACTAGACATTAAATAAAAACTTTGGTCCTCTAACCTACCAGTTTGTAAGGTAATTTGTCAATTTTGTAAGGTTTAATTTGATAAAATACAGATAAATAGGTACTATTTAAATTTGATACGTGTTTCGAAGTTGTGCAACCACTAATGCGTTGCTAAAAGACCAACGCACAGTGTGATTATTTGCATGCACACAACAGTACAGTAATGGATTGACGTGGCTAAAGTTAATCAACATAGATACCCAGAAAAGACTTACAAGCCAATTACGTACAATTACACATTATAACAATCCCATGTGTCTCTAAATCAATAACCTGTTTTTTGTATTATAAATAATATAAAAGCTTTACGTAGTCTGAAAAGTCGTAACACGGAAATGGCTGAATCGTGAATGGCCTCCAGGCGCAACGATATTGCTGTTTGCCTTCGACAAATATTTGGCGGACCGGCCCCCACCCCGCTACTTACTGGAGTTAAATCAATATTTAAATCATTTCAAACTTTGATTAATTTGCAGAGATATTGTTTACAATGATGTCGTCGCGCCGGATTAAATGTTTAATAATGTTCCAAGCGGAAAGTTACTCATATTGTATTTTTTAGTATGTATATATTTACGTGCGATTACAGATCATAATAGTCGACAACTATTTATTTCCGGATTATCGCTAATAATATATTTAATTGAAACGTGTTAATAACTTGTTTGTAATAAATTAAATTGTTAATACATGCAAGGTACATAGTTATAAATCGACAATCGAAATGCTTTTTTATGTTTATCTTAGTATACAACGAAGTATGTTATTACTGAACGTTACGCGAATATCCTTACACATATCTGTTTTATTTCTTTCCCATTTTCATCATCATCTCAATTCCTCTGTTGGGCATGGATCTCCTCTCAGAATGAGAAGGGTTAGGCCATAGTCCAATACGCTGACCAAATACGGATTGATAGACTTCACACACCTATGAAAACTTTACAAAAAGACCCAGATGTGTAGGTTTCGTCACGATGTTTTCCTTAACTGTTAAATTAAGTGATAGATAATTTCTAATACGGACGTAACTTCGTAAAATCAGAGGCGCGAACTCGATTCGAACCCCGGACACCTAGAGTGAGAGGCCGGAATCTTAACCACTAGGCTATCACTGATTATACTTTTCCATTTTACAAACTAGCACTGAACTGTTTATTGCAGACGATCTCAAAACGGAGAAAAAAAGCAATTTTCTCAAAATAAATACACTACTACCTATAAACAGTTCTATAATCATGACACAACAATACAAGGTGCATTTTAGGGGTTAATTTAATAATTTTATAAATTTTCGCTTTAGATTTAACTTGCAAATTTTGTGTATGTATGCATTTTCCGTTCCGATCATACTAAATGCTAAAGAGCTCTCCATCTAAACTATGGCTATTAAACGGTTTAAGGGCGTGAATATTTTATGTGTCCCGGTGTCACTCGCATCCCAAGGGAAGGGTACATAGTAAACTGTACGAGCACTTAATTATGGGGAAGCAGCGCCGAAGGGAACCAGATTTTAATTAACACTAAGAAATTCTTATTGAATACTCGAAGTTACTAACCAGCAAAAAATCTGGGAGAACAAATTTATGTTTGTCGTGATATTTCGATCGTTTCGAACGATGGTCATCATCTAGATTGTATGTGTTTTAGCTACAAAGCAAATGCTTGGAATATTGGAAACGATATGGAGTTGACTGAATATATAATATGTATATAAAATATGTGGAAGTCTTTTTACCACTTCGAATACTATTATCTTTAACTGGTAAATCTATAATAGACTCCGAATTTGGAACACAGAGTCCTATCTAAATTCGATCATATAAGTGGTGCTGCCCTTGAGGACAAATCTTACATAAGTAAATCTGCCGTACTACACTCTTCAAACCAGAACTCTGTATCATAAATCCTGCTTCTATAAGAAATAGGTATTGAGGTAGTGGCGTGTAGTGGTAGAGGGTTCTGCCATCGTAACATATTTTTTAAATTCTAATTTAATTCATCATAAAAGTACAAACGTTCCCTAATGACTATCTTCTAATTTACAAAGCGAATAATTATTTCACTACTATTTTAAATTGTAACTTATATCAAAAAGGTCTGGTTTATTAGATTTACTAAATTAACAAAAAAATGTTCTCAATTATACGAACTATTTTAAAATAAAACAGTATTTTCGATAACATTCCGAGAATAAACAAAGAAACTCTAGACAACTCACTTAAGATTTCCGAAATAAAAAGAGAACAAACAAACGCGTAATATTCTTTGAGAATTTAAATAAATTCTACTTGAGGGAGAGCGAGCTCTCGTTGCAGAAAGGAAAATGGCAGCTAATAAAAATGCCAAAATGAAAACGAGACTTGTTAAAGCAGTGTCAAATGGGTACAGAAGGCCTCTTTTATGCAAATTCAATTATGTTAATTTAATATCGCAGTAGGGTAAAGAGTTACACTTAGCTTAAAGTATTATTACGACAACCAATTATTAAACTTGTCTAGATTATCTTACATCCCCTATTAGTAAATTTAACTTGGTAAAACTATAGTTCGACGGGGAGGTACCACCGTAACCCTTGTAATCCACCTTGAAAAAATTCTGATGTTTCGGTTGGAGAGATGAAATTGTTGGGTACACTTATGAGCATATGATCATCTTAGTCCTCAAAAGTAGTAACGTAACTACGTACGTACCTGAGTACCACATAAGGCTTTAAAATCACTCAACCATAACATATATTGTATTCGCTATTAAGTATTTACCTGATATAATGGACCTAATTTACGAATGTATAGTTTTTATTTCATCCTTGTAACAGAATAAACACTATTCTGTAAACAGGCAATACTTCACTTTCCCATAATGATGATGTCCAAAATTATGTTCCCGAAATTCTAATCTTACTTGGCTGGTTTTAAGAGAACGTTATATTGCATCTCGTATCATTAAGAGCTCAGTAAATAACGCTTTAACACCACTCAACCAGAGCAACAAAGTTTCCAATACTGGGGTCAATATGGGTACAGTGGGATTATTTAATAGAAACAGATATTAGGTAAGGCTCAGATTCACGTGTCTTTATTATTTTACGACTTTCTTATTACGTTTTTATTATTACGTCTTTACCATTACGTTTTTATCATTACGTCTTTATTATTATACATCTTTATTACACTTTACATTAAAATCAGAATAAAATTTATTCGATGAAGGTAGTACACCCAACGAAGTACCCAATGCTGGAGTAAATATATGTACAGTGGGATTACTTATTAGTTATCTTTTCAACCAATATTAGGTAAGGCTCAGATTCATCTACTCAGGTACGACCTTATTATACTATACATTAAAATCTGAATAAAATCTATTCCACGAAGATAATGCTTAGGATATTCAGAACAATCAATAAACACTACACACTTTTAAGTGGTGTGTGCGTGTTTTTTATTTAGGACTATATGTTCATTCGACATGTGTTACATGTTGTTATGGTCAAAGACTTTATGAATATAACTGTTCTACCAATCATAAAACAATAAAAGTTAAGACAATGTTAACACATTATATAACTATAAATGCGGTAGGTGCGATTGTATATATACAAATATCATATGTTCATTATTTACTCGCAAAATACAAGAATCTTGCGTATAAGATGAACACTCACAAACACGTAGCCTTTTAAAAATCGACTGGCCGGCGCAAAGCCAGGAAGAGGCGATTCGTCACGCGGTCACACAACCATTAATTTCTATAGAAAAATACACCGGGAGCTTTTATAGCACTTTCGATAACATCAGAACCACATTAGAGTGATATTTTTCAGATGCCCTTAACGTCAACCTTATTCTTGTAGCGTCGAAGTTAACTATATGAAATGACCACAAAAAATACTATGTAGTTAATAGGTAAAAGAACTATAGCTCGTGCAGAGAGGTACCATAGCGGCCCTCATAATCCGCCGTGAAGCAATTCTTGTGCTTCGATTGGAGAGATGTGATTTATCAGATACACTTACAGCAAAGCGACCATTTTAATTCTCAGGAGTAATAACACAAGTACGACGCATCTCAGATAGGACTTCAGTACTGTTTGAGGTTATATGAGAGTTTCCATGAGCTGCAGTGACCACTTTACATAAGGTGACCTATACTCTATAGGCCGTAGACTAGCATGTAGGGTATGTCCGAATTAATATACTATACATCTTCGAGAACTTCACGAAGAACACTCAAGCATGTAAGTTTCCTGATGAAGGTTTTCCTTCACCACTAAAGCAGGTGAGAATTAATTTGTAATAAGTTATGTCCGTTCTTGATTTAAACCACGGGACCGTGACGTCAAACGCCGTAATCTTACCATCAATTTATCACTGCTGTAGTAGGCTATCACTTTCGCTATCAGCATTTCAGTACCTATTTACGTATGGTATTTTAGTAGGCTGTCAATATAGTACTTACTATTATTAATATTCTTTAGTATTTCACCGACTATAACACTTCAAAATCAATCAATCAATTAAAATTTGTAAGACAATTGTTTAAAATTGTGTTACAAAACTTAATTGATAAAGTAGACTACTTAGGACAAGATAACTGATTGATTTGGTAATAAACAAGCCAATTTAACTTAGGTCAAGTAAGAGATACATATATAATAATTTTTCCAAGAAAAATCGACCATTATACATAACATAACTACTTCAGAAATCATTATTTTTAAAATATTTAGTCAAAGAAGATCATTACTAATGTCTTGTCTATCCTGTCTGTCTGTGTTACTCCAGGCAACCAAAGTAACTTTGCGAAGTCAAAGGTGTAGGTTAGAAAGTGTTATTTTGTTACTGAAATCTACGGTGCACAAATTACGGTAGGTGTACCTATAAATCAAATAATTAATTGTTATAATTGTTCTTTCTGATCGATTTTAAATGGCAATCCCGTACTCTTCATAATGTCACATTGGCCCCTCGCTAAGTACGCAAGTACACCGCACCGCACGTGCTCCGACAGATCTTGGCATCCCAGCTACCAACTACTATCAAACTATCTATTTTCTATTTTTAGTTTTTAAGACGTACATCAAATCCCGGATCATTTACGCGGTGCATGGTACGTTAGTATCCCACTCACAGGGCACACGCCGCCATGAGCAGCAAAATCTAACCCAACGAGCTGTTTTGGCGGCGAGTAGCTTCGTGAGGTATGACGTATTGGCGTACCACCTCAAAATTATCTATTGACGAGTTTGTGTCGTCGGTGTCGGGGCGTATGGGCGAGAGACGATGATGGCCTACACCCTCACTTGAGGAGTGTTTAGTAGCACATTTGCTTCCCTCCATACCAACGCATCGTTGGCATGGTATCAAGGTCACAACTTACACGTCTGTAAGCTCAGTAGTACCATGACCTATGGGCTATCGTAAGAGCCAGTCGCTGTGTCAGAAACAATGTGATGGCGCGTGACCTCCGAATCCAGTCATTAAAAGAGTAGTGGCCCAATTGGTGCGTCGTATGTACGACCATAGCCACATTTTCATCCCCAACCACGCTCAGTCAACTGACGGCTAGAACGTTCCCGCGGGAGCTCTTGGGTCGAGCGTTCCCCCTTCGCCTCTCCCCTCCAAACAGCCAGGTTGGTGGTGGTATCAGACTCGTCAATATTAGAGTGGTCTTGTTAGTATTTTAGTACTATAAAATAATAGAAATATATCGGGCTTATGTACCCCCAATGAAAGTACTCTCAAGATTTGTAGTGCCCAGCTGCCTACCCCCTCATGAGGAGTCTCAGGCATTGCGTGGTATGGTATGCGGCATCTAATCAAGTATAATATAACATTACCTACTCAGTTCTTAATATACGATATTGTACGTATGTATCAATTATTTTTTTTTATCTTTATATTTATATGATTGCTCATATACTTTGAATCATCTTCGGTCTAATATTTTAAAATTGAATCGGTAGAATTTAATAAATATTTATATAAATGTCCTTCGTAATTTGATAGCTGACAGCCTCGGCTACCATAAGAAAAAAATTATCAAAAATTATCATAAAAATATAAGAGAACGATAATATTCTGTTTTCGATCGCACCGCGCCGCTTATTTTCAACAGCGACATAGTCTATCTTCATTTGGCTATTGGAGGATTCACGGAACTATATAACATAATCTATGCTTAATCTTCCCATTGCCTAATCACTATAATATGTAGGATAAGGTTTAAAATAAAATTCAATCCCTTTTAAGATTTAAATCTTCATCTCCACTCCAATCCTATTCAGACACGTTGCTAGGGCCAACAGCAATTACAAGCTTCGAAAAAAAGATATATAACCATTTATTTGATTTCATATTATTTTATTTTTACCTAGACACAAATACTCAAGCAAGCTGTTTATATTAATTATAATAACTTCTCGTCTTTTGATTTCCTTATATCATCCACTACCTTGTTGTTTGACGGTATATACATGTCACTCGTACAGTACAAAGATCCGTTACTCATAATAGTTTTTTTACCTACGGAATTAATAGTTTTCTTTTTTGCAACTTATTAAATTTACTAAGTTATAAAATTTTAT
>DWKL01003065.1:0-11915 GCA_018249415.1 Phareas burnsi | reverse complement strand
CTTCACGGCGGATTATGAGGGCGGCGGTGGTACTTCCCCAGACGAACGATTGTTCTACCACCTATTAAATATTATATTTTGCTATATTATAATATTTAATGTGCTTTGAATAATGCATAAATATTATAAAAACTCATATTAACTCAATGATTTAAAAAAAATTAAGTTAAAAGTACAAGTAATTTCGTTACTTATCGTAAAATAAAATTTTACTCTCGCGAACAATTCAAGTATGTTTCACGAATTAATTTTATAAAGCTTGCAATATTAATAATGGTAAGTCTCCAGGAAGTCGTGAGTATTCTAATATGCAATTTTGGGGAAAACATGAACCTACCGCAAGAATTTAATGAGGTGAAAGCCGGGCGCTGTGCCAAACACTTTGTGCTAGCAGCCAAGCAACATAACTTGCCAAATAAACTCTCTATTACGAAAAACTTAGCAAATTAGGCAGGAATTACTGCAAACATTCTTAAATTTGCAAAGTAATTCTTTGCAAAAAGTTTTTTTAAATTCCAATCCAACAATGAATTAAATTGACGACCCGCGTGGAACAGTAAACATACGGACCTAACACCCAGAAAATTCCAAGTTCGATTTCTGATCGAGTAGACATTGATGGTTGAATTTAGAATTCTGTTCTGGGCCTATGCGTTTGTGTACTCGTCTTTATATGTCCCATGGTACCCACGACACAGAAAATCCTAGAATTTGGCAATAAGTGGAGAAAACATTAAGCGTTAAATTCAAATCATAAAAAAATGTAAAACAATAATCTATAATATAGTAGCGTGCATAGCCCCGCGGCTTGCCTACATCGTAACCGATCAACGAAGTTAAGCAAAGTCGGCCGCGGTCGGAAATTGTAAGGGTTAGTGGCTAAATTTCATATGCGCTTTGACGCTGCGGAGGTCACGTAAAGGTCCCGGTTATTATCATTGGATAGCAGTCGTTAGACGTTGTCGTGGGCCTTGTGGGCGGTATGAAAATATTTGACACTAGTTGGCCACCAACCCGTATCTCCACCAATCCGTATTGGAGTATGCTCTAGGCTTTCCCCAGTTGTGGGAAGAGAGCCTTTCTCAGGAGTGGGACATAGAAAAGGGTTGGAACCAACCTATAGTAGATTACAACCATCATGAAGTTTTATGTGCTGATAGGTGGTAGAACTACAGTTCATCTGGGGAAGTACCATCTCCAGTACCAGTTAAGAAATTCTTGTGTTTCGGTTGGAGATATTAGCTGCCGGGTACACTTACAGTGAGGGAGCCATCTTATTCCACAGGATTAGTGACTCATCTATATACGATTTCTTCTCAATTAAAAAAACAAATGTTATGCACTGATTACTGTAACGACGTTTTGTCTTTCTCTATAAACATAATTTATAAAGTTGCTAGAACAGGACAAAATAATTTTAATTAATCCGTACTGTAATGTTCATTAGTAAGGGAATATATTGATTTCTACGACTCAACATTAAACATCATCAAAACCGTTCGAGATTGTTCGAAGTGACTCTAATTTATAGAGATAAATTTTATATCAGAAGATTAGGTGCAAATTCGTTGGAAGCGACCCCTGGGGCCCGGCAGCTGCTCACGAGCTATTGTGCCGTGGACAATGCGCCCCTAATCTATGAACGAGATTATACCAATGTGATGCACCAACTACCCTAACCTACCCCGCAACTCTCATAGGATCGCTATGCTCTCTCCAAAATGAAAAAAATAGCAAATTTTACCCGGCCTAAATATGTATATAATTTTTTACGTGAGAAGCCTAGCAATGAGCGTGCAGGCCACTCGATTTAAGTGATCACTGCAGCCAATGGCCATCCACATCTAACCTCACGTAAGACTAATATCCTATCTGAAGCCGTACGTAGATATGTCACTACTCCCGAGGGTTAAGACAGTAGCCTCGTTGTAAGTATACCCGACAACCACATTTCCCCAACCGAAACACAAGAATTGTGTTACGGCGAATTACGAGGACGGATTACGTACCTCCTCGTTCAAATTATAGTTCTACCACCTACGCACTATAATTCTACCTATCTAAATATATATTTTTTATGAAACAAAAACAGCAAATACGCCTGCTCATTATTAGCCGCAACAACATTTCTAACCGACACCAAATTAAAACTAGAATCCTGCCTTAGGTCGATTATGTAAGCGTTACTACCTCTGAGGACTATATTGAAGCATCTTATACACACGCGTCTAACCTAAACACAGCTTCCTTAGATCGTTGTTATGAAACATAAATAAACAAACAAACAAATGCTTTCTACATTCAGTACCCCACACAAGGATAACATAGTGTCGTGAACATAAACAAGACGAATTCTTAAACTTCTAGAGGCAGAACAGAAATCTAAGTTTATCGTTTAGATGTCTGGCTGGACAGGAATTGAACCCGGAACCCTCTGCGTGTCAAACCCGTATGGTAACCATTGCGCTTCGTGGGTCGTGTGTGGCATGGAACCATTAATAGTGTAGAAATCTTCAGATAATCTATAGTGTACAGAACTGTATCTCGTCAAAAACTAACATAAGTAGGCACAGGCTAAAACAATCGTCGATCGATCATCGGTCGTCGTCGATGTATGATATCTTGGAACGTGCGCCGCCCTGCATTCCACATAAGACACATGAACAAACTTTGGTGTATATTCGATAGATAGCGCCTGCACATAAAATAAAGCAACTTACAATTTACTACAATTGCTATTAAATATTACGATGGCGTTTTCAATAACAATACAATTTTCTATAGCCGCATATATACATGTGTTTAAAGCGTATAGAGAAGAGAAGAAGAGATGAAGATGAAGAATGAAGAACCAGACTAGAAGAATAAAGTCCGCTTCCTTTGCATTCACTGCCGGAGCCTTTATGTGTTTATTGTCTATCATAAGGCACGCGGTGAATGCCAAGAGCGGGCTCATACGACGATCGATCTAGAAGAGGAATGGAATAGAAGAATATAAAGAAAAGTTCGGAAATAATATATTGTAAAATTCTAAATCTTCAATGTAATTCATACTGGTCGGACACGCAGAAGTTTCCGGGTTCGATTTCTGGTGAAACAAATATCTAAATGAAGATTTTCGATTTATATGCTAGGTTTGGGTGTTTGTGTACTTGTCTGTATGTGTATCCTTGGCACCTTCGACACAGGTTATCCTACTGTGTGTATGAGTGTAGAAACCGTTTATTTAAAAAAATATATAATTTTGTACCCATTTATATGTAAAGGAAGTAGCAAACTAACATGCAGCCTGATGCCAGGTGAACATCGCCGCCCATGGCATGTAACCCACTCCATATAGAACAGGGGTCCTCTAGCGGATCACATATGCATAACTATTATAGACTAAGATGGTGAAGGAAAACATCGTGAGGAAACCTACACATCTGAGCGTTGTTTGTAAACTTCGAAGATGTGCGAAGTCTACCAATCAGCGCAGCCAGTATAATGGACCATGGCCTAACTTTTCTCATTCTGAGAGAAGACCCATGCCCAGCAGTGGGACTCTAAAAGGTTGACGATTAATATTTTTATACCGTTTATGCCTTTTTTATACCGTTCTGTAATTTGGAAATTTGGTCCAGTCGCGAATGTGCTATATTTATCGGGTCGCCTTCCAAGCAATTCGCCTAACACCAAGATTGCTTGCGCCGGCGCTGGTTCTACCTGAAAACCTACTGTGTATTTATATAGCTTGGTTAAATATTTCGATCATTGTCCTAATTCACATATTCTGTTTTAAGAATAGCAAACTAGCGTGCCGAATAGCTGATGTTAAGTAGTCCCTGGATACCCTTTGCATGTCAGACCGGTATGGTAACTGCTGGACCACGCAGATCGGCCTCGTGGTATAAAATAAAAATTCAATGTCTTTTTAAGTGTAGACCCTCGGTTATTTACAATCCGCCGTGTCGGTTCAATGCGCCGCGCCACCAGCCCTGTCTAATTAGAATCTGTTATCCTTCATTGTACACTGAGTCTTGCCGTAAACAAACTAATTAACCTTCATAATGGGTAAAGAACAACAGCTTCGTTACAAATATCGTGTTTTAGGAACGAATAAAGTCAAGTATAGCCATAATAATGTAGTGATAACCTAGTGGTATGATTATGATCCCTGCCCAGCAGTGGGACAGTGTAAGCTGATTCATATCTGGGCATGTCTCTTTTCCATCTGGTCTCCACCCAGAATGAAAAGAGTCCACTTCATTAACCAAATGCGGATTAATAGACTTCACACACCTTTGAAATCTTTATGGAGAGCTCCCAGGCATATAGAATTCCTCACGATGTTTTCAACGTTAAAATAAGTGATAAAACATTTCCTATGCCACATAATATCGACATAACTTGGGAAAGTTAAGGTTTCGTGCACGGATTTCGAACCCTGGACCTCCAGTGATCTTCGTGAGGCTAAAATAATATCCCTAGACTATCACTGCATCAGAGGTTATCAGTGGTTATATAGATACATATGTATTATCATTATCAACTCATTACTATCCCACTGGGCACGGGTCTCCTGTAAGAAGGGGCAGTGTTAGGTTAGAATTCACCACGCTGCCCAAGTGCGGATCGGTAGACATCACATACCTTCGATAACCTTACTGAGAAATCTCAGATGTGCAGGTTTCCCAACAACATTTTCTTTCACTGTTTATGCAAATGGTAAATAATTTCTAAAATCTGTGCAGGATTCGAACCATGGAGCTCCAGTGTGAGAGGCCGGAATCTTAGCACTACGCTGGTTCTGATATAGATACATGTGACTTCTCCTTAATTGGTTCAAACGGGCCATAAGAGAGAATATATAGCAGCGGTTTAACTAATGCGCGGTTTAATTAATATTTATCAACTTTACAAACAACAAATTCTCCTTTGTTTTTTAAATAAATTATTTTTGGTAAATCTCATCAAATTTTATAGTAACACTACGCTAAGTATTCATTCACATATACCTAATAACTGTCGCCCTCACACAACAGAGTTATATCAACAAACTCAAACCGTATGTATGGTATGTGTGACATATGTATGTATATCATACAAACATTCAGTCAGTACTACGTCAGCCGTCACAATTAAAACAAGCAAAATACACACGAATTGTATATTTACGTACCTACATCTTTTTCTTGTGTTCCTACGCCAGGCACCTAATGTTATTCAACAGTAAATCGGTCAACTACCTTGTTCCAAATAAAACAGCTGAATTTGCGACTGAAACATGCGATGTAAAGACACTCGTGACATCAACGACTCAAATGTCGAACGAAACAATATATGAATCAATATTGTATCAAGTTATCATTCTCTTAGATTAGCGTTGAAAGTAGCGTGTTTTATTTCTTATTAGTTCTATTGGCGTCTATTCGCGACTTTCGTAAGCTATTAAATACTATCCAAGTGAGATATCTGTAAATTTAGCTCTCATTCAAGGAAAGTAATTGACAAGCTATGTCTATTTATCTACAATTGTTCAGTGACAACAGTAAAGGAATCGTATTTTTCACAAAAGCTAGGCTATATAAACATTATTCTTATCAATCAAGAAATATTAAGACAAAATTACACACATAGTATGCGTAAAGCACTTTTAAAAAGATTTTATTATTTTTTGAGGTGTATTAAAATACAAGTATACATGTAAAATATTACAAAATTGGTTTGTCCAACATTTTGGGATTGCATGATTAATGCACGCTAAGAATTTAATTAAAAAATATTGCATTACTCCAAGAATTCATTAAATACCTAAGTTGCTGAGATGGTGCGTCTGATAGCAATAATGCAAAAAATGCTAACATACTAAAATATTAAGATTTTTTTAATCCAGATCCATAACTCTTATAGTTATTATAATTAATTGAACTGGCATAATACGTTTTTGAGCGCATACAATGTTTTATATATAACCGACAGAGGGCGTTGTCCTATCTATGTACATTTATTTTCCCGTATTTATATAATAGAAATGGATGTAGGTATATATCTCTGTTTGAGAATTATAGCCTCCTACACTGTTTCCGCCATTTTACTTTCTTAACGCTAAAATAGGTCAGTTGTATTTTGTAACCAGAAGCATATACAATCATATATTCCTGCCTTCGAAGAAAACGGGACTCCCATACAAACTTTTAAACCCGAATACGAATCCCTTTACGGATACAGTCAAGTTGTATTTTCAATCATAAGCTTTCATACCAATTTCCACATACATATCCAAATGCACAGCGCTGATGACTTCGGGTTCGATTCTTTCGATTCGGGTTTACTGTAAGTTGCATATTTCTTTGTATGCATACATGGCATCAAGTGAATCTTGACCGTGTAACTGAAAGTTTAGAAAGCGTTTATACGTTTTACTCACGTGTGCTCGAATTTACAAATTAACGATAAAATAGACAAAAATACACCGCTGTTAATTACAGAAGGAGATCCTTAAGTGCGTCATTATCAAAAACCTTAACGCGTAAACGACAAATTTAATTAGGTATACTTTCAAAACAGTATGCCCTCGGTGCTAAATTTAAAATATTGCAATAACATTGATGTGTTTAATTGCGTCCACGGTAATGGTGGAGACACGAAAGTCACGTTCGTCCGTGCCCAAGGTCCGATGTGGCTATCTGCTCCTCCGAGCTCAATTGCGAAATCATTTATTGATGCGTGCACATTTTAAACTAGTCCAATTTCCTTTGTTTCGAATGCTTGCAATTGTTTTTTAGTTAAAATATAATACACATATTTTGTTTTGTCATCATTTTTATTTCTTTTGAAGAATAGCAAACGAGCGTGCAGGCCACCTGATGTTAAGTAATCACTGCATTCCATGGACACCCATATTTAACTTCAAACAGAACTGTTTTGTCTATGGTCGTACATGGTTACACACCTTATTACTACTGTTCTCCTCCTCGCCGCGCTGTAAGTGTGCCTGGCAATCGCACCTCTTCAACCGAAACAGGGATACAGTTTTTGTTTCACGGCGGATCATGAGTGCGGCGTTGGTACTTCCTCTGATTAACTTTAGTTCTACCACCTCTTATCCACTTTATTATAACTATAGTACACGCCGGTACCGACGACACTTTCATAATCCGTCGTGAGCAATTCTTGTGTTTCAATTGGAAAAGCTGTTATCAGACACAATTATAAGCAAGGCGATCATCTTAGTCCTTAGGAATAATCACGCATCTATATACGACCTTAAAAAGGAGTTCAGGCCTATTTAAGGTTATATGTGGATGTCCATGGACTGCAAGGAAGGGCTTCTTGCTAACTGAATGTAATAAAAATATTTATGTTTTGTCACCTATCCATTGTCCAGTAAGACACGGGTCTCCTCTCAGAATAAGAAAGGTAAGGCCACAGTCTACCGCTGTCCAACTGCGGATTGATAGATTTAATGCAACTTTAAGAACATGAAGAACAATGCAGATATGTTGGTTGCCTCACGATGTTTTTCTTCACCGTTAACTTCGAGCTTGGGGTTAAGATTTCAATGGATCTTCAGGATGAGGGGCCAGAATCTTACCAGCTTTTGAAATATGTTTATATAAATATATTGTATTATTTATAAGACATAATTATCTTTTAAGAAACGATATTTCATAATAGTGAGTGCAAGTCATACTCTCTATGTGTGTTTATCTCGCAACAAATACCACTTTACTTCTCTTTTACCGTCCGATGACTTTACGCACAATTTACTTAGTGAATACTGTAAATAAATTAACGAATAAGAAAAACGACCAAAAGTACTTACGAAATAATAAAGAATAATTGACAATTTATTTGATACGTGCACTATTTTGTAATTCTTAATGTGGTAAAGACTTATTCTAATAAGTATCCTATTAAAATACGTGACAGAATTCTCTCAGAAATTTCTGTCCATAATGCTGCTTCGTTACTTTACGAGTGAGTTACAAACTAATGATTCTATTTTATAAAATTCGATGAAATTTAAACATTTGCGATGCTTATGCCAACTGGACGAGCAGTGAAATAATAAAGATTTTATATTTCTACAGGGACCCATATTCTAAAAGGCATTATGTAGAATTTATTATGTAGGTTTGAATGTAGTATGTTCTGCCTTTTTATGCCCCACTGCTGGACACGGGTCTCTCCCCACAAATGTGGAGGCCTGGAGCATATTTTATCACGATACTCTAATGCGGCTTGGTTCGAGGTGTTTCATTTTATCTTCGCGAATAGCAACGTATATGTGATCGACTTCCAGATAGAACTGTTCTATATGAAGTACGTTATAGATATCCATGGACGGTAGTGGCCAGTTAACATCAGGTAGCCTGCACGCTCGTTTGCTATTCTTTAAACATAAAATAGACAGAACATTTTAATATTTTCAAAAAGTTCAAAGTATTTCATGTTTTGCTTAAGGGTTAAACATCGTTCTAATAATCAAAACAAAATGATAATTGTTTTCAAAACAAGGGTGAAATTTTTAGATTCCAACTAACAACTTTAGGAATAATTTCCATAAAATATGAAAAAAACAATAACAGCAGTTTTGTTCCAGAAATTATTGTTTGTACTAGATTTGTTTACAAATACTTATTATTATAAACAATATATAATACTATGTCCATCACATAAAATCTATATTTAAATGAACGAAACAATTATATGCAGAGCCTTGTAATCCTTCTAAAACATATGTAATTTTTTTACCTATATCGATTTAAGTCGAAAATATTCGACCAGTCACAAATAGTTATTTTAAAAAATGAAAGTCAAACTTTAGGTTGGACTGACCGTTAAACGGGATCCAAGGAAGAGCGGAAACCCTTCACTTCCTACAACAAACCGGCAAGCAAGGTTGAGCTAATTAAAGGACCATTTAAGCGGTGATAGTCCGGTTGCACAATAAAAGCAGTGATAGCCTAGTCGTTGATATACCGGCCTCTCACACTGGGTGTCCAGAGTTCGAATCCGCACGCACCTCCGATTTTCCAAACTTATATGCGTATTAGAAATTAATTATCATTCGCTTTATCTGCGAAGGAAAACATCGTGAGGAAACCTACACGTCTAAGAATCTTTTATAAAGTTCATGAAGGTATGTGAGGTCTACCAATCTGTACTTGGTCAGCGTGATATGCCATGGCCTAAGCCTTCTTATACAGAAAGGAGACCCGAGCCCTACAGTGGAGCGTTTACTAGTGATGATGCTGAAATGTATGTATCGTGTATTGTTTTGGCTAGCCACTAATCCTTGTCTCCACCAATCCACATTATAGCAGCGCGGTGGAGTATGCTCTAGGTCTCTCCTAGTTGGGGGGAGAGACCGCTGCGCAGCAGTGGAATAAAAAGGGTGGCAGCCAGCCATTGTTTTGGCTAGTCTCGAGCTCCTAGATCCATAAAACAAAAGGTGTGTGCGACGGTATCTCAAGATAACGTTACCGTATGTGACTGATAACATGCTATCTCACTTGTCATCTCCAAATCCACTCATAAACAATAAAACTGCACCTATTTATAAGTCTTGAGGACGAAAAACGGTATCTGTAACTCCTATTTTGAAAATTAAGTAACCTGGAATAGTGCAATAATGGATTCAGTGTATTTTTTACATAATGTACATAATGGTTCCCTGGAAGGGATAGCTTGCCTAGCGATAAGGCCGTTTTTTGTATCCTTATTTTGCTCGGTGTCTATGTGTCTGTACTCATCACTGGTGTACAAATAAAGAGTACTTGTGTTGTATTGTATTGTATTACTATATTCCATTATGTAAAAATGTTGTTATATTCTCATATGATGTAAAAATATAATCATTATTATCAACCCATTAATGTCCCGCTGCTGGGCACGGCACTCCTCTCAGAATGAGAACGGTTGGACCGTAGACCACCTCGCTGGCTAAGTAATGATCGGTAGACTTCACACACTATCGAAAACTTTACAAAGAACTCCCAGATGTATAGGTTTCCCCACAAAGTTTTCCTTCACCGATAAAGCAAGTGATAATTCATTTCTAATACGTACATAAAGTAACGAAGCATGCGGGATTCGAACTCCGGACACCCAGCGTGAGATGGAGGAATCTTAACCACTAGGCTATCACTGCAGTAATGAAAAAATGTAAAGAACAAAATTTTGTATTTTCTACGGAGAAAATATATGTACACGTCTAGAAATACATTGTTTATTTGAAATAATCAAAACATTACAAAACATACTTTCAAAATCGACTACAGCCCTATTACATATAATGAACTAAAAATGTAAGTTTTATAGTGCCAAACTAAGGGACAACGACAAGAAGAGGACTCCTGTCCTATTTGGGATTGGTAACATATGATAATGGGCGGTGTTGACGACATGACATCACTCAAGGTGGGCAGCATGCTTGTGTGCTGCCTTCATCACGTAAAAAACACTTGTAGTAATACCCAAACACAAATATAATAAAAAAATATACTTATATTTTTAACGGCGCATCATTGAGCACATAATAACCGCTTATCAGGTAAATTGCGTGTCAATATAAAATTTTACGGAAAGAAACTAACGACTTAATACTGACGCTTTCATCAATCGAAAGTTATAAACAAAGTAATCAGTAATCCAGTTTGTTATGTATAATTGCAGTATTTGACGTACTGTGAAACAGAGGTGATAAATTTTAAAATATATTAAGAAAAAATAATTCTCACGAATAAAAATCAAGGGAAGGACCGCCTTTGTTATTCGACTCCGTAGGGCATAATCTCTGCCATAATCTCTACACGTCTTTAGCTTTCTTAAACAGTGATAGCCTAGTGATTAAGATTCCGGCCTCTCTAGCTGAGTGACCAGGTTTCAAACCCGACACGCTACTCTGATTTTTCGAAGTTATGTGCGTATTAGAGATTAATTATCACTTGCTTTAACGGTCAAGGAAAACATCGTGAGGAAACATACACATCTGTGAGTTCTTTGCAAATTTCTCGAAGGTGTGTGAAGTCTACAATCCGCACTTGCCCAGCTTGGTGGACTATGGCCTAATCCTTCTCATTCAGAGAAGAGACCTGTGCCCTGTGTGGGACATTAATGGGTTGATGATGAAACAGAGTTGAACACTGCCATGTTCCGGTCTGAAGTGTGGACTTTATGGAAGCCTTCCAATTTAGTCCTCAAGGGTAACAATGCAGCTGTGGTCGTCTTCAGGTAGAACCTATTTGCGGTTTATTACAGAGATCTGTGAGAGGCAGTGACTACAGTGACAGTTACCATCAGGTGAACTAAGCTATAAAAACAAACTACAATATATCTTGGATATGTAAACATTTAGTAATACATGTAAATGATAGCAAATACATATAATATTATAATTTTACAACAAAATTCAGTGTTCAAAATCGGAAAACTTCTATGTTTTAATTGATTTGGGAGTTGGATGGGTGACCGCGAGTGGATAAATTCCAGGCGCGTTTCCGTTACTCGGAGGACACGAATATCGGTCACGGTTTTTTTGGGAAGTAGGCGTTAAACCTTCTCGGAGACATTATGGACTTTAGGACATTAGGGCTATGGCCTAATCCTTCTTATTCTAGGAGCCGTGTTCTCAGCAGTGGGACATAAGTTGATGGTGATGATGTTAAGAATTGCGTAATTAATACGATAGAAATTAATTATCACTCGCTTTAACGGTGAAGGAAAACATCGCGAGGAAACCTACACGCCTGAGATTCAACATGACGGTGTGTAAAATTTAGCAAACCGCACTTGGCCAGCGTGATAGACTATGGCCTAACCCTGCTCACTCTGCTTGAAGGCCCCTGCCCAGCAATGGGACATTAATGGGCTGATCATTACTAGATAATATATTTATCTCGTTCCTCCGTTAACAATCGAAATATTAG
>DWKL01003064.1:0-11917 GCA_018249415.1 Phareas burnsi | reverse complement strand
GTAAGCGAATGGCAGATTTAACAATAAAGTAAAATTATGTAATGTGGAAGATACTTTACCAAAGATGTAACGAACAAATGACAATAATGATTAATATTTTATGTTGTGAACTCTATTGCACATTACTATATTCATTTTGTATACTTTATTAATTCTTTAAGGATCAAAATTGTTTAAGTGAAAATTGTTTTATATTTTTTGAGACTATATACAATTTAGAATTATTCGTATGTACAGAGATTTATCAATATTTATGTACCTACAAGCAAAAAAACCTCACGGTTCAATCGGGCCGCCAATAATGCGAAGTTCAAGGCTCAACGCTCCGTTAACCAACTTCAAGCGAGTGGTCTACGAGCGAGTATTTATAAACCACCCTTCGGGACGAACAATGTCATTTTTTCCGATCTTTCTTAATACGAATAATAAATATATTTAAATAAAATGATTTTTAGTAAACTCTGTAATTCGACTGAAGCTGGCGGTGGATTAATTGTATGAAGTACCAGCCAATCGGATGGATATTGCACGTTTAGGTACCCATCGTGAATGTTCTACTTTATATTCATGATAAGCTAAGAAATTGAATAAATATGTTTAACGTCATTACAGTGTGCGGCAACAGCAAGTGCCGCCGCCGCCGCCGCCGCCTACACCTGCGCTGATAGATAATATAATATTATGCGCTATATTTTTATCTTCTTAATAAATTATTGGGTGGGACGGCTACAAAGTCTATGATTTGAAAGTTAAAAGTATTACTTTTTGGCCTTTGAATTGAATAATATAAATTTTAAGTGTTTGTATATGATTGTATGATAAAGTTATGAACGGTACTATGAGGGTTCCGAGTTATAACGAGGGGGGCGTACTGATAGAATTACACTTGAAATTAATAAATACAAAACTGAACTGAATATAATGAAGTGTAGTCGATAGCAGCTTATACGGTTTGGTTCTCAAATTAACGGAAGAATAAAATCCGTCCAATCACTGCAAATAACGGAAGTTCAACGGACTATAAAAACAAACGTTCCCACAAGAATGCTCCGGGAGGAGCGCGCTGGAGGAGGGGGCTGACAACATAATGAGCCGCGATCGTTGCGCCGTCACTTGCTCGTAGCAATTTTATGCTGTGTTATAGTACGGTGCAGCGCAAGTTCTGCTGTGGCCACTGTACATTATTAGTTACAATTATAATTCTATTAATATTTATTATTTAATGATAAAATGAAACAAATACTACAGGGGACGACAAAAAGAGTTCACTAACAATGACCGGTGAACTGCAAGGTAACCTTATGTTTTCTCTTACAATATCAAGATTCCTTCTTAGATTTATTCCGTTATACTGGCGCCCTTGTGCTCCTGCAGACAATATTTCAGCGATATCTCTAACGTAAAATCGTTTATCGAATCACCTTAATAATCACATCTCTTGCAGGGAGCATGTGAACCACCAATCTAACATTTCTTACCTGAGTAGTGATCGTGTTTTTGTAAGCTTAATGAGAGGCATTCCTCAGATTGACCGTTGAACTTAACAACGAACAAACGTTAAACGCAACGAGCCGTACGCGCCCGTCACAATAGACAATAACAACATAGCGTACACCGTTTTTTGCGAGAGAACCCGAGGGAGAGCCGCTCGAAACACGAGCGTAACATATGGACATCGGTCGTGGTCGTTCCGTTCGGAAGCGGAGTTATAATTAGTCGGCAGTATATTACGTGTAGAGAACGTTTCGGTTCCACTAATAGATCATGATATCGAGTCGGGTGCGAGGCGCAAAGACGTGCGGATCTGCGGCGGCCGAGGGGCGCGTGGACGACGTGGACATACCGGGGAAGGCATTGGCGAGGTCGGGCGGCCCCCAGTCATGGCGCGGCTGCACGATGCAGTGGAACATCGGGAGCGCGCGGCCACCGGCGGTCGACTGGCGCGTGGCGCGCCGGGTGCGCTGCGCAGCCTCCGCGTCGCGCCCCGCCCGCACGCCTCCAGCGAACCTCTTGCACCCTCGCAGCGTCCTCTCCTCACGTCCGCCACGGCTATACAAACTCCCGTCTTAACCGGACTAGACAATCCGTAATAGAGACAGGAATGCATAAGTAAATCTGGCGGTTCCGAATTGTCTCTATATCGATATCTTTCCGGTGATCTCAAATGAACCATACCAATTTGTCACTTCTTCACGAATTACTCTAATAAATTAATCAATTAAATCATTTATTGGCCATAGCTGTAGACACCAAATTTCTTATCCATAAGTATCTGTACAAATAAGTAAAGATAAAAACTGCCGTTTTTAATACGCCTATTTACACGATACCAAAATATAACGATCCAAAAATTAATACTCAATTATTAAATTGTTTGTACGAGATAGGATAGGAAACTACCGATCCTATTGTTATAAAATTTCAAGTAAACGTTACATTTTACCAAGTATTTACGATTCCTAAATTAAAACTGTGCAAGAGGACGCACGAATGCACGAGGTGCCCCGCGAGGCATCCCGTGCCGATACTAACAATAAAATTGTATCAAAACTGATGATGGCATCTTCGCTACAACTTATGTGAGACGCTAAAACTTGATAAAAATTGATTTGGCAGAAAAGTGCAACGACTGAGACAGAAATAACTTTTTGTGAGCATACTGGCACAGGCCGAGCGTAAGCGGAGGAACTAATGTCACTCAACAATGCAGCTTTTGTTGCCCTACGGACAAAAAATAACGTGGATAGAGAAAACGGTGGGATATAAAGGTTTGTTATTACTCAGTGTGCGGCGCACCGGGAGCAGATGCAACGGAGCGTGGCGGGGAGCGGGGCAGGGCGCGCAGCGGCCGAGGGTGGGCCGGCGTGGGGGCGCGATCTCTTTATCTTAACCCGTAACAAGTTGAGCACGTTCAACGAAAGATTATCTAATCAGCTGTTGCACGTAGGCATTATATAAGCTTTTTCGAAGATGCTAAAGCGAGACGTTATATTTGAGTGTTCGAACTTTCCGTAGGTCGACTGCAACGGCATCTGCCGAAGCGGCCTGCGCTATTACAGCGGCGTTGCACTATAGTGCTCTGGTTGGAAGAATAAAACAACGAGCAAGGCACTTCAGAGAATTTATGCAGTACGTACACGGGGCGTAGATGACATTAATCAATGATAAGCAGTGATAGACCTCACGTAAGACTCCTATCCTATTATCCGTTGGCCCAATATCTATAAGAAGAATAAACTCTCCTGAAGAATAAACTGCAACGCCCAACGTCGGTATCTCGGCTTCACCACATCCCTCAGTTTACGGCACTTCACGCCGCTGTTGCGACATAGTGCGGTAACGCGCGCGGCGGTGCGGCCGGCGTAGTCGAACCAATAGGAGATTTACAACCTTCTTACTTCCATTACATTTTTTAAAATAATTTATTATTTCACAATTAATTCGTTTATTTACTACTAGTTTTCTGCATTCTAAATGATTATTTTTGCTAACAATGAAAATTCAAATTATAAAAGCTGTTACGAACTGTCCGCGGCCGCAGTCGCCAGCCGCCACGTCTATTTCTGGGCTGTTACAACTCTATTCGAAACAAACATCGCTCTGCGCGCGGATAAGATAGCTGGCACGCGATATGAAAGGTCAAAATTGATTTCCCCTAAGGTCATAATAGAGGATTTGATGGGAAATGGTAAAAAAATATTGATGGCAAGCTGACACGGCGAACATAACAAGTCATGAACTGAACATAACCTAACCAAACTATTTATTTAATTAACCAAAAATTTGAATTTTTGGATTTTATCCATAAATATAAAAAAAAATGTAAATAAAATGGGGTCTCTAAGTGTAACTTCGAAATCAATGCCTTAAATTTAAATTCATAAAGATGAAGAGACAAAACTACAAGAGTCGTTCTACCTAGGTTTTATTAATGCATCTGTGATCGACATGAGATGGACTCCAAACGTCAATTCGTATTACAGATGTCCATGGGCAGCAGTGACCATATACTATGTAAACTAGACCGCATAACATAAGCTCGTTTGCCACTTGCATACCGTAAGGAAAAAAATATTCAGTGTGATCTCACGGTGGCACTGATGCATAAAACTCGTTTACATAATACTTTACATAGAACATACCTAAAGAAGTATAACTTCTAAAATCAAAATTCATAATTTTACAGATGTACAAAAATTTCGACCATAATAATAAATCGGAATGGCCGGAAGGCGCGCGGTCGACGCCGCCGAGCGCCAGAACAAAGCAGCTTCGATTATTTCGATGTACGTCGTTACAAAGAATTACGTGTTATTTGACATTTTTAAACAGACGAGCACGCGTCCCCTGTATTCAGTACCTGCGCCTTGATTATGAAGGTACGATGATAATTACTTGTTACAATAACAATGAAAGTCTACCTAAGTGATAAAAATTATGTCAAAAATAACAACAATAAAATGGTGCATTGCCCGCATGTCGAAATCGAATCCGGGTCCCGGAATCAGTCGGCGGCGGTGAGAGGGGTGAGAGGGGCGCGGGGTACGAAGCGAGGGGTGGGCGCGGGGTGGCGGTGTCGCGGAACCGGTCGGCGCGCACGCAATCGCCGAGCCACAGCTGAACGCGAGCTCCGTTGCAGCGGCCTCGGTATCAAAATCAATAAAAGACTACCGTCCCAGTACAAGTTGCGTTCTGCGGTTCAGTCATTTGCGGGTGATCGACACCTGCCGGCTACTAATGACGATGCAAATGAGACAAGTGCTTCCTCGTTTTAATTGAAACACAACTTCGAAGTTACGACACTTTATGAGCCTGCGTATTTATCGACGACATAGAAATACATTACAACTCCATACAGTAATTGTTTTCGGGTACCGGGCGGCATTACGGCTGCGGACCGCGAACCGCTCCTAGACTCAATTTGTTGATAGATCGAATCCGACCTTCAGCAATATTTCGACTGTACAAGGTGTTATAAATATAATTGCATTAGACCTGTTTTTATTGCATTGGACCTGTGCTAATGACAAATCCAAAATAATATACATCGGAAAAAAATTAAATATTCTTGGAAATTTTATTTTGACCTTTGTTTTAAATTTTGAAATCCATTCCATGCCTTAAAGAGAAAAGGGTGTGCCCATTTTCGGCCTAATCCGCACACAAATAAAACTACGTTGAAAAAAAATCAACAAAAACAGATATTTTCTCCATATAATATTTTGCTAATATATTATAAGATGGGAATCAACGCATTTCAATACACCGTTGATCGTTGCTTCTTCCAAAAGTTTCAACCGGGGAGTTTTTAATCAATTTTTCTTTTAGAAAAAAAAAAATATTGCGTCTTTCATAATTCATAAAGTGAAAAAACATAATTTACTCAAATATCTTTAGTTCAAACGGGACAATTCTGCGTCCCGAAACTTTTCTTCCGAACGTTGGGACGAAACATCGAAGAAGGGACATTGCCTCCAAAAACGGGACGTATGTATGTCTATTTGCCTGTTCTTAAATAGCGCGAACTGCCTGGGCCTTACCACGAAGTAAGAACTGCGCCTTATGTTGGCAGGTTTGGAAATTTCTAAAGCTCAAGCACAACCTAAAATACATACGGTAGCTATTACAATAATACAAATAATTATATTACATACCTACAATTTATTCTATCTAACTATAATTTTTTCCTTGCGTCTATTTTATACGCGGAAGATACGGCAAGCGAAGAGGGTAGTCGCAACTGACCAGTGCTCATAATTATGTCTTTCTTTGACTATACACATGTTATGAATTTTAATTTCCTACTTCCCGATAAATATCAAACAAATCGACCGACGTCGAACGCTTGTCGTTAGATTATTATCGACCGATCGACGTTCGATCGTATCCAGCCGTCGAGCCGGAGGTAGTGCAGTAATGGATCAACGTCATCGGAGCGTCCGCGTGAACTTCGTTTTGTGCTAAGGAGCTTTACCTGTTGGCGCATTTTATCTAATGAGAAGTATACTTCTCCTAGTATTACCTTTTTAGCACTATCAATTATATATAATTGATAGTGCTAAAAAGGTAAAAACCATCATCGTGTGTGACGTATGCGCAGAGGTTATCATTACCAGGAATTGCAAGTGCAGTGCAAGTAGTGAGAGTGTTCCAAGCGCTGACGACGCCGGCCACTCGCCGCTCGCAAAGTTTTGCAATGCGAAAATTATACCTATATCAATGATGTGGTCAATGTACTTTATTAGCTTCCCCTCGAGGTAAATAGTAGCCAGTGTTACACCCGGTAAAATTCCGTGTTTGCATGAAAGGACCGTCACACCGTTTTTTTGTGAAAATAAAATTGTGAAAAAAGTGTAATTAAATATTGGAAGAGAATTCGATAAATGAACCTATATATGTGTATATATATAGTGTGTGTGTGTGTGTATATATATATATATATATATATATGTGTGTGTGTGTGTGTGTGTGTGTATGTGTGTGTATATGTATATTACTGTTAATAATCATCAAATACGTTCCATCTGTTTAATATGCAATCGATTACAGGTGATTGGACACACACAAATTTGCACGTATGTGAAAGGTTTTGTACTTTGAAATTGTGACGGATATGGCGACGACCAAAAAAGAAGATGCCCTTGGGAATGTTGGGCGTCACGAGCTCACGAGTGGCGACCGTGAGTGGCAGTGAGTGTCGGCTATGTACTGGTAGCGCACTGGACTGCAGAATTTGATTCACTCGATAGACTGTATTAAGATAGATAGTTGATCAAAGTTTTCTACATATGTAAGACAAAGGAATATGTGTCGGTTAATAAGATTAGGCTAAATTAATTTGTAACGCCAGTTTGTATTCCAAATCAATTACTTTAGATACATTTAAATCGTCAGAAGCTATATTCAGCGCCGCCATCGACAATATCCCGCCGATCCGTTATAACTGTAGGCAGGGTGATCGGTTGCCCTTATTGCAAACTGCGCCAAACACTTGTGACTCATTGCATATCGGACGATTACTGAAACTCAATTACAATTTTTAGGTAATCAGTTATTTTAGAACCAACAGTGAGAGGAAACAAAGGGAGTCTAGAGAGATCACACGACGAACATTGTTTTAGTATTACTTGATATTAAATTCAACTTACTATTTGGCTATATATATTATTGGAGTTTACATGAAATAAAAATACTCCGAATAACTGAAGACAAGCACGAAATTGACATTGAACATCCATTTGAAGTGTCATGCGGTGGTCGTGCGAGCGGCGTCCCGTGAGTCACCGGCGGCCGCGTCGCGCGATCGTACGTGAGATGCGTGCGCGCGGGCGCCGGGCCACGGGGCGCGCAACACGCTGCGAACAAGCTGGGCCTGTTACCAATTAGATCCAGATCGGGAAGTCCGTAGCCAATTCTTCGGGTTATTATTATGTAACCGAAATAATCGAAATCGGTAATACTTGTTAATATTACATTATCATCTTCACTATCGACCCATTAGAAGCCCGACCAAATACGAACTAGTAGACTACGCGCACGTTTGAGAACACTATGGAAAACTATTAGGCATGAAGGTCGCCTTAAGATGTTTTTCTTTCCCTCAAAATAAGATTATATTCACAGAGAGGAAACTGGTATGGTGTAGACTAGTGGGGCATTGCCCGTCCCGTATAAAGCAGTAGTTCCCAAACTACAGTACTCTGAAAGCTAATAAAATAAAAAGTGAACATAATTTAAGCGCAAAGCCTACATTCGTAAATTATGAGCTTATTTTGTGTTTTTTCAAATGAATGACACATTGGGAATAACTTTAAAAAGAAGTTTTGAGAGAGCGCCCTATACCAGTGCTTATTGACCTAAAGTCAGCGTGTCCACTTTGTTCTTGATAGATTAAACAAAAGCTACTATCGACGATGACGTTCAAAATATAATGCTGTCCTTCTCTAAAAAGCCGAAAGAGCCGAGACCGGCTTTCTTCTTTATTGTATAAGCCAAAGAATTTGGCTTTCTTAGTATCAAAAGGGATGATAGTTCGCCACAACAATTTGAGTAATTTTTGATTATGTACATTATATAATTTACATCTATACTACAATTTACGGTCATAGAGTAACAGTACATAGTTGTTATCAGTGGTAGGCATACACGACCATACGAGACGTATACACGGCCAGTGTCGTCCTACGCTGGCGCCGGGCGATGCATCTCACACTTCACGAAAATAGAATTCGGATTAAGTTGTCGTTTTGCAATTAGAAGGCAACTCTCCGAGACGAGACAGATAAATACAAAATGTGCGCCGACATCTCCCTAGAATAATTTGTAGTCGCTTTTCACGTCTTGATGTAATTTTCACCAATATGTAAATAATATCTTTCGAAACGTTTTAGTATATAATTTAAAAACATCAATAAACCGAACTCTGAAGTGCAGCCGGGCCTCTCTAATGTAAGGAGTCTAATATATAATCGCTACCAGGTTAGTCAAAAGGTTTCGGTACTTATCTCGAGAATCACTAAAGGGTTGATTTTTGTCGGGGAGGGTGTGTGCATTATAATTTAAGTATATTTTCTCTAAATGCACTAACAAGTATCGATTAAATCGCGACGGACGATCGAGTATGTGTTCGCGTACCCTCCATAATTGTTTGGAAGTATGTAAACATAATGTATGGCAGTATTAGTCGTCATACAAAGTTCTTTATAAAACTCCGCGATAGCATGTATCGATCTTCCGAGTGTAATGTAAGCAACGCTACCGGGTGTGTGTTTTAAACAATAAATAAAATATAAATTGGTTTTTAGACAAGCATTATATTATAAAAATTCAAGCATTAAATGGAGATAAATATTGCCTTTTACATCATATGATTTGGACGTATAGTTCAGGAGATATTATAAATATTCTTCTTCGATTTAGGACATGTGCACGAAATTTCCTTTATTAACAGGTCTTGCTCATATGTTTTCTTAGATCATCAGGGAACGCATTCCAAAATGGGGCGGCTTGAACGGCAAATGCAAATGAACAAGAGCGAAAACCAGATCCGTTTGACGGGCAATTGAGAGACATACATCTCTGAAGAGCGTAGATGCCGTTCGCATCACGCGACTGGAATGTACGCTTCAGCTGTTTAGCTGAGAGCGAAAGGTGGAGACATGGTCACACTTGCGACAACAGAATAAAAAGCGGATACAATAATTGACGTTGTGAATGGATTGATGTTTTAATGGATTTAGTATGTCCCAAACATTAATACTTATCTGAATAATTTATTTTAAAGTACAATATTTAATGGTGATAATATTTGTTTTAAAGGGGTGAATAACTAACAGTGAAACACTCGTAGCATCTTCTCATCCGTATATATTTGGGATTATTTTCCTTACAAGAACATTCCACCCACCATCATATAACATCAATCTTTTTTTCTTCCTTTTTTGACAACTTTATTTTTAAAAATAATTTAAACATTCATTATACGGAAATATAATTAACATTTGCATGATTAATTTGGCCATATATCTCGATTAGGAGACATTATTTAGCATTTTCGAACTGATTGAAGCGTACATGGTGCGCTGCGATAGTTTGCGAGCTGAGATGCAGGCCATAGTCTACCATACGTTAACACCCATTTTCAAATGTAATGTAAATTTTCAGATGTTAACGACATCCAATATGTAAACACACCAAATAAATATAAATTAATTTGTAGGGAGTCTATTTTCCATAACAGGATGGACCCAAGATGAAGTCTTTCGATATTTTTTTCTCGACATCCATATTCTATACTCTATAGCTACGCGGCTCGCGGGCATCGCGGAGCTGTGTCGGACCCGCGTCGGAGCGGGACCAACGCACCATCATATGAACACACCCTTATAGTGTACTGTCGTATGTAGTAGATAGTTTTGTAGCGATAAACATTATCTTTATGTTACGAAAATATCGATTTATCTACTTACTATCTAAAATACTAATTTAAATGCAGAGTATAAAAACTTATGGTTTAAGCAGGAGAACCCCTGTCATAAGTCTTAGCGGCTTAGAAGTTTAAATCAATCCAAATCGGTAGAGGCGTTGTGGATCTCCTTTCCCTAGCAAGTCGGTTAAAATTCAAAAAATATCCGTTTCCATAACCATAGAAAGGTTTATAGCGCTCAATTTAGCACTTTTTCAACGTCGTACTACGGACAGTTTCGGAAAGACCGCGTATTGTTAACATTAAGACACAATTGTAAAATAATAATAGGAGTTATGTCTCCAGCCATTGAGGAAATAACAAGAGCATAATAATATTATATGGGTCGGGGGGCACGAGGGACTCGCGGGCAGGCGCGCCCACGTTTCGATTTAGCTCGCGGCGGCGCGCACGCTGACGAGCTCAGCGGCGGGCGTTTTGTCCCTCGATGCGATACAATGTGAACCTTGAGTCAATTTACATACAGGCACTTCATATACGATTTCAATAGCGTTAAATGAGCTACTGAGAGTTTCATGAGATGTAAAGTCATTTGGCTAAAAATTATTTTTAAATAAACTTGAACTCTGGCGTTAGTCTTCGGCGGCAGAACCACCACACTTATACTGCCTTATAGCAGCAGTGTAGTGCTGCTGTGTTCTGGATTAAAGGATTTTTTTTTAAATTCCATAGTCTATGTCACACTCTTTCTATGGCAAATATTTGTCGTACGATATATCGTTGGTGTAAAGTGGTTTTAAATACGACACTTTCACATGCGTTTCATATAAAATAAGTATAAATTCAAAATGTTGTCTTCAGTGTTCATAAGTGTCCTCGATTAGTGTCGATAGCCCGAGACACGAGGGCCCGGCGGCCGGCGGGGAGCGGCGCGCCGGCCGGCGTCGCTCGACTACTGCGTCAAATAAAGTTCAAGCAGCAGGCGTCATTGTGTTCCGCGCGCGGTATAATTACGGGATAATTTATTCGGCTCAGGTTTCCCTTTCGACCGATATGCAGCTTTGTGAGTTTAAATTATTATAATGTTGATATGATTCATTATAGCGCGACAGCATGTCGCGGCCGTAAGAACTTCTCGTTAAATGAATGCCGCTTGTAGCTTCCAGATTGTGTCGTCATAGATAAATAGCTTAGCTAAGCTCGACGAGTCTGTCGGCGGCGGCGTGCAGCGGCCGCTCGCAGTGCCATCGTGCGGAATCTATATATAGCGGGGCACACGCTGCGCCTCCGATTCACAGCCGCCACTCGGCGCCCCCGCCCCGCCGCTAAGTCGGCTGGCATTTATTGCAGATGAGATTGCCCTTGCAAAATATGAAGATCACCCATGTATATTTATAGAAATAAAACTATAGTTGCAAGAAGAATTCTGTCAAGATTTTAGTTTGATCAAAAATGTTTTGATTTTATATTGAAAGAAATATATAAAACTTTCGATGGCTGGACTCGTCTTCACAGCAGTTCGTCCCACCATTGCGACGATAAGTTTTTTTGCTTGTCGTCACGCTCTATCGCCGTGTTGCATCAGATCAATTTATAATTATTCAATCCAATTCAAAGCTATCACATATATCCATGTTCTTCCGTACCTTTCGGTAACCGTCGGAGGAGAATTCACTCGAGAAAAAGAAATGACGAGTGAAGTAAAATAATGAGTGCAATTATTAGTTGTGAAGGTTGTCCTTGCGCAAGTATTGTTCGTGGCGATGATGAATATTCAGCACGCGGGCGGCGGCGGCTCGCCGCTGACTCGCCTATCATTATAATCACCCGCCGAAGGCGACACACACGACAGCTAATGACAGCCATCACCACTCGCGTACCTACTTTATGTACTGCTTAAAACGACATAATATCCAAGTATTGTTCTATTAATTACATCACGTTAAGGGATAACGTATCAGCCTGGCATTACAAAATCTCTAAGTAGAAAAA
>DWKL01003063.1:0-11917 GCA_018249415.1 Phareas burnsi | reverse complement strand
AATACATATTAATTTACCATTCACCAGTTTTTCATGAAATACGATAGTGACTAACTTGATATTTTCGATTCAATCTGTAAACATTTGCTATATTGCATTATGTTTTAATTTAACATATACTTCTGTGTTTGCAGTGAATAATTTGATGTCAACCCAGGAGGGTGTGAAAACTCCGCACCGGATTGAGCTGTGTGAACAGAAGACTGTAAGACCTGCTCGCACTTATAGAAAACGCAGGTTAGTCCAATATAATTTATTATTTTGTGCTGTTATACTTGCAATCATTTATATTTCTATTCAATGTATTATCAATTACATTAGAATTAGTATTAAATTGAAATTTAGATTTAAACTTAGTAAATATCAACTTAACATAATATAAATTATGCATGCAAAACATCTATTGTTAAATGCTTGTATATAAATATTATTTTACTAAATAGTAATCAATAAATCATCTTAGAAATACAGAAATTCAAATATTAAATATCATTGGATATGAATTATGCAAGATAGTGTAACAGTGATAAAGTTTGCTATCTTTGTTTTAGAATTATAGCGGCATCAGCAGTGAAGACTGAAAATGAAGATTTGACAGAGGAGCCAGCCATCAAAACGATTGAACTTAAGTCCAAGCCATTGAAAACCAGTAACGGTAGCATAACAAACATGACAAATGGGAATAGCATAAGGTCTCGGTCTGCAAGAGCCGCTGCCCGTGCTGCTGAGAGCCACAAATTAACTGAGTATTTCAAAGAAGAACTAAAGAGCCCTAAAACAGAACCCCCTCCATCCCCACCACCGATTGAAAAGACTGTCAAAGTAGAACCTAAAGTTGTTAATGGCAACACAAACCATAAGCTCACAGAGTATTTCCCTGTAAGACGTAGCGTAAGGAAAACTTCAAAATGCGTCATGGCCGAGAAGATGAGGGATTTGGAAAGAGCTGTAAGAGAACAAAGAGAAGATGGACTACAGGTATATAAATCACTTAAAAAAATGTATGTTAAAAAGAATTTGTATTTCGGTTGAAGAGGTGTGGTTGCCGGGTACACGTGCAGCGGGGCGACCATCTTAGTCCTCAGGAGTAGTGACGCATCTATGTACGACCTCAGAAAGAACTTCAGTTTTGGGGTTAAATTTGGGTGTCCATGTACTGCAGTGATCACTTAACATCAGGTGGCCTGCACGCTCGCTTGCTGCTCTTCGAACATGATTTTTTTTTATTACCATCCAGCAAACGCATATAAACATGAAAAACAGTAATGACTTCTAAATCACAGATATTAATTTTAGTTATATGTATAGAATGTTATCATACATCCATCATGTTGAGTATGTAGATTGCAAACTAATTTGATATATTTCTTGATAATTTATACGAAAAGAATCATTGTTATTTAAAATGAGCGAAGCCACGTGCACGAATATGTTCAAACGCTATAAATATCTTCTACCTATTGAGGACATCGTAGCGCGATAACGCTGATTGATTGGTACAATTATGTAATAGAGATAACACTGCTTCCTTCCTATCTACTTTACGAGCACAAGTGCAATAGATAACTCGCATACCAAGGACTCACGACACAACATGACATAGTAACGTTTTGTGTAACATTTTGTACCGTTAATGTAAGGTTACAAAGTGAGTATAATGCGACCATAGAATGCAACACTCGTCAAGATAATTTGTCACGTATTTCTGCTAATCAAGACTTAATTGAGGACTTGTGAGCAATTATTGTATATTTATTATATGGGTTTCGGTTAGAAATCTTATTATAATCAGACTATATAAACCATGGTATATAAACAACGATTGGTTAATAATAACAGGGTTTCTGATGATACTGTTAAAGCAAACAAAGTATCTTGGAATTTATGGTTAAAGACTTAAGTTGATTGTCAATTACTAGTTGCTATGCGTAAGATTTTCCTTTGATCTATAACTGTACGAGCAAATGCTAATTAAGGATATGCTGTAATTGACTAACAGACAAAGTAACGAAATATAATGGGTAAAAATTACCACGTGTTTTTTATAACATACAGATAAATGGTGAGTAGATTCTGTATTTAGTGAGTACTGCAAGCAAAACACTGTTTTCCTGATAAAAATAAAGCACAATGCATGCATGCAATTCACTCGATGGTAAGTGGTCAGCGCCGTCCATGGACATCTGTAATCGACCGCAAATAGGATTCGATTTCTGGGATTAGTCACGGCTGTAGCTTCTCTTGAGAACTAAGTTGGAACGCTTCTTGTCTTACCACACTCAAAAAAACAGTAGCGTTAATATTACTAATTACATTAATATATTGTGTCTTTAGAAACAAACCACGAAAGTAGTAGAACCACCTTCAAAGTAATGTAAATCGCTACCACACTATATAATTCTAGCAAGCATAATAAAAACAATTTTATTTGCAGGTGGCATATTTCGACGGCAAAGGCCGTGGCGTGATCGCGACCCGTCACTTCGGTCGCGGTCAGTTCGTGGTCGAGTACGCGGGCGAGCTGGTCGGCGTGGCGGAGGCGCGCGAGAGAGAACACAATTACGCGCAGGACCCCACTGCGGGCTGCTACATGTATTACTTCAGGCTCCAGGACCAGCAATACTGGTGAGTGGGCGATGTAACTTGTCTCAATAAATAATGTAATCCTAAATAGCGGGTTTTATACATTTAGTTATTAGTATTTTATTTTGTTCTTATCGCCTCGTCCATGCTTTTTCTTTCTTTCTTTTTGTCCTTTAAGCACTGTCTACTCATCTCTATTTGGTGATATTTATATAATAATTACGGTTACTATGCTTACTTACAATACATCCCTACCCTGTCTCTCCTTATTTAAATGTTTCCTCTTTTCCCAATTGATGGTTGTTTGGAAGAGATCGCTAGTTTATTCGAAAGGCCGTCTGTTGTACATTAAATCATGTATAATCCATTTTTTATATATCATTTAGTCTATAATAAAGATTTTTTGTATAGTATTGTATCGTGTTACTTTCTTGTACATTTTTTACATTTTCGACTTACCCCAATCAAGCCATCGATATATTAACACATTGACTGCAGCAAACGCACCTGTCCTGTGTTACTTACTATCCGCGCCACCCGTGCTGCTCGCACGCATACGGTGTGTGCCGCCGTACTGGGACACACCTGTTGTGTTGCGCGCCACACGGGTGGATTGTTTCGAATATTAGCCGCCGCATTCAACGTGTTAATGAATAAACGACCATTGAACAGCATCGACGCGACGGCGGAATCGGGGCGGCTCGGGCGGCTGGTGAACCACTCGCGGAACGGCAACCTGTCGACCAAGGCGGTGTGGGTGGACGGGCCGCGGCTGGTGCTGCTGGCGGCGCACGACATCGCGCCCGGCGAGGAGCTCACCTACGACTACGGGGACCGCTCCAAGGAGTCCTTGCGTCATCATCCCTGGCTCGCGCTTTGACCTGGGTTAGAGACTAATACATATATTACGCACTTAGTGATGTACACAGAAAAATAGAATCTAGAAACGTTATCCAGAACTGCTCAAAACAATAATAGTTATGGCTATAGTAATGGAAACATGTGACTAGATGAGCCCTTATATTTTTTTATATAGTGTTGGGTTGTTCAAATCACATCGCTCGAAATTAATTTGCATCATTTCCGCGTTTGTAACAGCAATCAGCACTGTGACACTTAACAAAGTCCATAATATTTATACTATTATAAAAAAATCATTTATCACATCTTAAATAATCTAACACTAGCAAATATTGAAAAAGTATGTAGACGAGTACTCTCGATTTGCGGTTTTTGAATTGCCTATATTTGGTCAATAGTTTCTCCCCGCCACCGCAGTTTCTCCGTGACCACGGCCCATGCAACTGGGCTGAAATATAGGCAATTCAAAAACCGCAAATCGTGAGTACTCGTTACATAATTTAAAAAAAAAAAAGTATGTAGATTTAAAATTTATTTCATTTGTTTCAGATGAAATCTCAGAAATCTCAATTTAACTACTAATAATTATTTATAAATTTAGTTACTATGAAGTTTGTTGTTTATCGAAGTTTTGTTTGAGATTGGACTCTGTTGTTGAGTAGTGAGAAAAGTGGCCTAACGCGAGTGGTGTTAATGTCAGGGTGGACAGATGAATTATCTATGTTGATGAGTTTAATACTGACGGACGCTGTCACGACGAGGCCAGTGTAAATACTGCCTTATGCTGATCATGTTAAAGGTGTGTTTGGTTTAAATTAAGGGTAATAAAGACAGATGTTTGGTATAATGTTCTACGCAACTGTTGACATCTTTGATAGTAAGGGTGAATTTAGACCAAACAAGCTCATACTCATCCCAGCTCGGCTTTACCCACTTGGTGTAAACAGTTATAGAGCATGCTCCAATATGTGTGTCGAATTAATGTAGAAATATATATGAAATAACAGTAGTATACAAGTTTGGTCTGAACCACCTTTAAAATGATAGTTATTCCTTAATTATTTGGAGGGTATGCGAAAAAGAATGTGAATGAGATAACACTCAAAAATCTCGATCGAGAAAGTATTTCTTTTAACATCAGTATTTAATTATGTTTTAGTTAAACACCAGCTGTTTGTGAAATTATATGGACTTTAAGAAAAAATATTGATAATGTTAATTTTGTCGAGTCAAATAGCACAACATTATGATTTGGAAGATGATCAAATAACGAAAATGTTATGTTAATTGACTTTAAATTAACGCAAATGTACAAATATGTAATCAAATTAGTGACAAATCTTAGAAATCATTAACATTCTGATAATATCAGAAGTTAAATTATAGCTTGATTTATATAACTCATCAGAGAATGCAAGTGATCTGTTGGGAGCATTTAATTAAGTTCAATGCACACAAAAACGAACTGTAACCAGAGAGGACAAAATATAACAACTATTCCTTAAACATAGGAAGATAATGATGACAACTGTATTATATAAGAAAATATGTCGAAATTAATATTTTCAAGATATTCTACTCAAACTAAAAACAATTTTAAATACATCCAGAATAGCCATTAAGGCGCTCACATACGACGGACTCGCCGCTTATATATAACGAAGAGAATATTACAGATACATTACGGTGCGGACGCACCGCTCGACTAGTATGATCATATAAAACGTACTATTTATTTATTGTTTTATTTCGATATATGTTTGCAATGTGCCGCAGTACCGTGCGGCTCTCCCGTAATATACGCTCAGCTTTACTTAGTGCATCTTGTCCGTCTCTGGATTGCGATAAGTATTTATGTTTTTCGCACCCACGTTTTCTTTTTGTTCACCTAAATGCCTTAATAATTATAAACAGTTCAACCGTCACGGATTTTAAAACCGTGCGGTGATCAGAACTACGTAAGTTAAGGCTCGTCGCTCACTTGTGGCCTCAGTGTGTCAATAGCATCGTCTCTCCTTCGATAACAAAATATCAGCTTTTAATCGAAAATTTTTGGAGATTTAAAATTCTTCGACGTCCGCCTGCAGGAGTACAACCGCTATATCTATTTCCGCCTTGTGGCAGCAGTGTGGCTCATCTGTACTCTCGATTTAAAAGGCGTGGTGAGGCGAACTAACTTTTCGAGACGCGCCGTCTTAGTCCTTAAAAGTAGCAAATGTATCTTTGATCAACTTGATTGCAAAGTCCTGTTACACATATGTGGAATGTCATAGATGTCCAAGAACAGATGTGATCGGTTAACATAAGGTTGCTTCTCTGCTACTTCTATTATAATTAATGTCAATAATAATGCTATAGGATACGAGGGTTTTGGTCTAAACTACATGAAATAAAATGGAATGAAATGACATTATTTATTGTACAATTATATTAATTTACAATTACAACATAGTTTGAGACGTTGTCGGTATAGCAATATTGATTTGTTTGTTTTGTCGGTGTGCGGGCCGTTAATTTACTGTTAATATTTAAGGAAATATGTACATTACCACCATTTCGCAGTGTTTTTGTTATGGAGAAAAAACGGCGTAACAAACTCCATAACATACAACGCTCTTTTTCTCATTTTACAACTTACATGTATTATTCTGCTGATTTTTGCGATCTGTTCTCTATTGTTGTAGAGTCGAAGCTATGTTGATTAGACTGGGGCGACATGAAAGATGAGCACAGATTGTTATGTTAGAACAATTTCCACATATTGAATATTACTTCAAATTAGCTCGTATCCTACTATAATAATTTGTTTATCTCATGAAACTTATGTTCAAGACACAAACTCGAATAGTTTACGTATTTATCGTTAGTTTAATTTCTTAAATTATTTTAAGTAATATATTTTGTGAAAGACGCGCGGTTGTGAGAGTTGCTCATCCCGTGTTGACTACATGTTTTGTATAGTTTATGAATGTCCGTGAATATTGTTAATAGTCAGGGGCGGCTCTAGCTCGTGTAGCGCCCGTGTGCAATGAAACCCTGGCGCCCTCTAGGCCTGACCATGATGGTCCAAGACGATGCTCTTAGCCGTCTCAGGGAGCGCTGCGGCGCCCGTTTGCATTGCACACCCTGCACTATAGGTTAAGCCGCCCCTGTTAATAGTAAAAAATATATAAAAAAATAACTCGTTGTGTCATAAGATCGAAATATCATATTTAATATATTGAACGATTTGCCCACCGAAATAAGATCAATTTCGGACACAATTAACGAAGAAATTATTGATAATAAGAAACCTCATTTATTTTGTCTTATCGTGATACATGATATATCAATCGGTTTAATTGCAAGAGAGAAAAGTAACCGACAGCAGACACAGACAGTTTGATGTGCTCTCAGAATACACATGTTATGATTCATAGGTTTTGGTTTTGTCGTGATACAACAGACTAAAAACCATACATCGCCTATAATCTTGATGTCGTACATTTGACTATATGTAATGTTATAATCAATGAGCACATTTAAAGCAAACACTTTACATAAGTTGATTAAAAATGAAATCGTTAGAAAATAATAAAAAATACTATAAAATTACCGATGATACACTTAATATACATCTCCTTGCATTTCCCGTTGATAATAATAGAAATATTTCAAGTCCACTCTCAAGTCTCGTATTAGTGATTTTATAAGCGCATGTGTGATAGAGGCTGCATCCCAATAATCAAATAAATAAATAATTATAATGGAAAATGTTAAGAAAATGTGAGTAAAACGATCTCAGACAGTCGGGAACATCAGTTAGTGATACGATATAAAATTTCCGGTAAAATAAAAATGAAATTGTCTGCGATAGCACGCCTTTGTCAGGATTAAGGAGATATTTTCAAATTAAGAACGCACAAAACGTTCACTAAATTTTAGACAACTAATCTCGCATTTCCACGGTCACGTTCTAACGTATCGTACGACAGCACGTGTGGAAACTGGATGGCAGAAACGTGCGCGATTTTGATATTTCCGCAGTTAGCGATCTTAGTATATCAAAGTATTAAGCGCTGTGAGTAGACAGGTAAATTAAAAAAAAAACCAAAAGCTACGCGGTATATTGAAATTGATTCTATAATTATAACATTACATTTGTTAAGTGGTAGAACTATAGATCACTAGGGGAGGTACCATCGCCGCCCTCACAATCTGCCGTGAACCGTGTTTCGGTCGGAGAGGTATGGATGTCGAGTTCAATTTCAAGCGAGGCAGTCTTAGGCCTCAGGAGTAGTGATGCATCTACGATATTCTTAAATAGTACTTCAGTCCTGTTTGAGGTTAAATGTGGATACCCATGGACTGCAGTGACTACTTAACATCAGGTGGCCAGCACACCCGTTTGCTACTCTTCTAACATAAAAAAATATTTTGTAACGTAAGATATTTGTTATGAAAAATTTGCAAATACATTCTCAGTTATGTTAATTTATTTTTAAATGTTAAATTCCGGTACCGTTTAGCGGAAGCCTCGTACTCATGTTCTGTGACCATCTTCAAGAATGTGTGCTTGACTTCATAATACATTACACACCTCGTGGTTGGTCTCTTTATGCATTAAATCTTTGACTCTGCATACTAAGCCTTAATTCCAAAAACTCACAGCGTCTTACTGCAATCATATTTATTTGCTTCGGTTTTACAAATGTCAGGGGCTTCAAGAGCTACGTACATTTTTGTAAATCCATTGGAAAGATTTTAAGAAGTACCTCATAATTTATTCACATACTATTCGTAAAGCAACAATACGCTTCAAGATTCTAAAATTAATTACTCCTTACGGTCTGAGATTGTACAAATATATTACGAGTGCTAGATAATTTTAATACTTATTACATTTTTATACCTACGTATCGTTAGTGTTAGTATAAAATAAATCGAATAAGGAGACACGATTAGTGGGGTAGCCATGATCACGGAATGATATAATTATAATAATAATAATCGTTACAATAAATTTGTATTACACATTGTTGAAATAAAGCAATCGAGAAGCTTTGCCAGTTGTTAAACATTTTTTTTATCACTACTACTTAAACTTTTCTAATATTATGCCAAAATATTTAATTTTTTTAAAGAACTAACATTTCTTCTTGATTATTCTTTAACAGCTGGCTAAGCTTTGATTAGAATAGAAATGTTGTTGAGCCGACTGTGCACTTTTTAAACTCTTCGCTAAGCAGGAAATGTTGCTGGATCGTCATTAACGCATTATATGTATTGTTCTACATTGTTCGTTATATTAGCTCTGTATCGTTTGTCATGTTGCGTAGTGTTACGTTTCGCTACACGGATTTTATTTACATGATTATAAACTAGAACAATGAAGTTGTGTTTCTCTATGTCATGAGACTCGGTCTGAAAAGTACTCAACCGGTTTCACGCTGTTCACATGCTGAAAAATAATGTAATTTATGTTTGTATATTTCTCACGTATATTTATTTTTACTTATCAAATTTCACATTGTTCATGGAGGGTACAATGAAAATACTTTGATTATGTATTTGTCAATGTTTGTATGTATGTAATCAAAGTATACATGTTATCTTGTGGAGTTAATATATCCAGCAAAATTTGTTAGCTTTAAAGTATTGCTTTTGTAGTTCCTATTCCCTTGTAATTAATAACGTACTAACGCCTTGTGTAAATTCCTGACTCCATATTAATGTTGCTGCCCTATAGGCTTATATTTTAATATTAACGGTGTGTTCAAGGTACACTGAAAACCCTAGGTAATATGTTAACATTTGAACTCGAGCGTTAGATTAGATCAATTATAGATTAATATAGTGTGTTTTGAATATGTTGTGGTTTTGTTGTATGAAATCATTAATAGTTTTAATATTTCCCATGTTTGTGTTATCTCCGCTCATATATAAGCGCACTTGATAAACACAATTTTATTAATGTTAACACACAATTAAAGAAAAATCCACGATTGAAATGGTATGGTCGTTTTGACCGGATGAGCCAAAGACAAGGAATATTAATACCTTATAATATTATATGAATTTGAGCAATAATATACAATCGATAGATTGAGCAGTTCCGTGGTTCGTTGTGTACGGTTGTGCATATAATATCTTATTCAAATCAACTGAAGGACAGTAAGAGTCACATAGACAAATATTCTTATAATACCCGACAACGCTGGCACTTCCATTAATGTTTCTTCCGAGTATACAATTTACATCGAATTTTAAAGAAAAATAAAACTGGCAACCTATGTGACGCTGTAACTATGGCAAGTTGCAAAAAATAATGACGATTAAATTTGTGTTTCGCTTTTAATGAATTATATTTATATGTATTCTATTTTTGAACACCAAAAATATACTATTTTTATATAAAAAGTTAATAATTCAGTTATCCCGAACAAAAGTGATTGTTATTATATTTAATAAGGAAATAGCATTCAAACAGTGTTCTGTAACAGTGACAATGGCTATATTTTTAGTAGCGTTTTTATGAGACTTAATAATTTATTATGAGAATATGTGCCGCCATGCACTGCCCTAATATAGTATAGTAATTATAATCAGTAGTAATTGAGAAATGAGTGAAATAAAAATATTGGATAAAATTTGTTTTATTTTTAGATTAGACGAGATGATTATGTGATTAACTGTTATTTCCTACTATAGTCATTGTATATTACTTGAAGGTTTTTTTGCAAAGGATTATAATAGATAACCATTAAATTAAGTACAGGTTAATCGGGAAAAAATTCAATGTCTTGAAAATGCTATAGCTATGATTGCGGAAAAATAATAAAAACTTACATTTCGCACAATTTAATTTATTACAAAATCAAAAATGCAAGACTACGCAATACGCAGCAATAAATAAATTGCGTTCTGTATTTGTTTTGTCAGTCTGATAAATATTATTAGTTGAATATTTAAGCCACGGCAACTTTGTGGTGATGTTTGAGGTAGTACATCTGCGCCTGCGATTCCAGCTCCTGCAACGAGCGCACCACCGGCGCCATCTGGCTGACATGGTCCTGAGAAGAAATAAAATATCCATAGAATATTCCGTATTTAAACACTGTACATTATAATGTAGTAGTGGGATATATCCTACTTATACTTATTGTGTTGTTAAAATTAACAAGAATATACCTACATTTTAGTACAATATAATATCGTTATACATATTTATTCTGAAAGTAGGACTTATGTGTTGGTTAATGATTAGTGATATGGCACAGAATCCATTGGAGTGGTGCCAGTTACATTTGAATGTGAAGCTGATAAATGACATACATAATAAAATACACTTTCCTCATTAGGATTTTTTAAATTTCTAAAGTAATTTAACAAAAACGTACCTGATATCCAGAGCCAACTTGCGTTCTCTTTTGCCCATAAACGACTTTACCATCGAATTCGTTGCTGGGTACCTTCATGTCAGGCTCTACTTGCTGGATTGTGATATTCAAGTGGTCTTCAATGTCGGCCAAATACTGTAAACAAGAAATTGTAATGTTACAATAAACTGAACTCGTTAAATGTCCGCGACGGATAAATATGAATATTATCAACAAATTTGTAGGCATTCTACTTGATGACGAGAACTAATATGTTACTACGCCTGAAGGCATAGGTTGGTACACCATGTGTACCAGGTCCAGTCCATCTTATGTACCCTTCAGAAGAACAAAAACAGCACAAGCAATGCTGCGGTTGCGATTGGATAGTTAAACAGCGCACAAGTTTGAAGAGTAGTAAACGGCCATGCAGGCCGAAGTACCATGCACCTGAAGTTAAGTGGTCGCTGCGGCCCATAAACACCCACATGTAACCTCAAAAAAAACTGAACTTCTATCTGAGGTCGTACGTAGATATGTAACTATTCCTGAGGACTAAGATGGTCGCCTCACTATGGGTCCAGCAACCATACTTCTCCAATTAAAACATAAAAATTGCTCTATCACCTATCAAAATTATCAAAAGCATGATCGCTCGGTCGCTCGAGAAAATGACAGCTAACGCGCCATTGATGTTCTTTTTTCAATTTGGCGGTCTTTTAGTTGTGGCAATTTTGAGTGTAAACGTCTATTTATTTCACACTCAATATTACAACTATAAAAATTTTAAAACCGTAGCATAGGCAAATGCCGTAAGCAAATCTGTCTATAACGTAGTTACCTGGGGTTCATTGTACCACATGCAGCAGCCTTTGGGTCTGTCGTCGATGAGGTTGGTGTTCCAGCAGTTGCGGCCGCGCGACGAGCACCATTCTCCGTGGTACCACACCTTTGGTGGAGAACAAACCGTTTTTTTAAAAGTTGTCTTAATTCAATATACATGTCTATTTCAGTTGTTACATTAGTATTTAAACGAGTATTCTCTTACCTGGCTTCCATTAACATGGTGTCAATAGTTGCGTGATGTCAAGTGCCCCTCTCTACCACTTATTATT
>DWKL01003062.1:0-11918 GCA_018249415.1 Phareas burnsi | reverse complement strand
TTGCCAGGCACACATATAGCGAGGCAACCATCATAGTCCTCAGGAGTAGTGACGCATCCATATACAGCCTCAAACGGTACTTCAGTTTTCTTTGGGGTTGGATGTAGGAGTCCATGGGCTGCGGTGACCACTTAACATCAGGTGGCAGATGCTCGTTTGCTACTTTACAAACATAAAAAAGATATGACTGATCTTAAGTTGGACTTCTTAGTTGAGGTGGATGATGTCCACGGCGGTGACTATTAACCACCGTGGACTGCATGACCGTTTGCTATTTGTACGCTATAAATAGGTGGAAAGCGTGCCCCTTTTTTGTTTTTATTACAAACAACCATCTTAGCGGCGATAAAATATTCAGTATATAAAAGAAAAGTATGCTCCGGCTCAGTCGACCACGAGGAGTCGCGCTCAAGACTGTCACAGCTGTCAGCTGACGTCCTTACGCTTCGTTTCATATCTATACTCATGACCAGATACGAATTAAATATCAAAAGCGATAAATATTTATAACAACTATATTTAATGTTAGTATCACAACAGTTTATAATGCACTAAAATCACAATCAATGTTTAAATTATGTAACTAATATCACTTGTCTTTGTCTTAGTTTGTAATTGGTTACTTATTGGGGTAATTTGGAAGATATTACTGAAGTTTGTCTTTGGTGCTTTGTCTATGAAGGTCTCGTTTCGAGAAGAAATTTAAATGGAATGCAGATGTTTAAAATGCCTGCATAATTGTATCGGATATTATATAATATTAAAAAAGATGTACTGTGGCGGTTATATTCATATTACAGATAAAAAATCTTCTCAACTCTGAAACTTAGTACAAATATTCAAATTTATCGGAGATTTTTACATATTCATTCATTTCATTCATCATTTTTTACATTTCGATACCTTGATGACCATTCCAGGGGTAGTTTAATATCTTATAATAGACAATATTTTAACATGTTCATAAAGTATATATCCAGTTCTCTTTTCTTCTTTCAATGAACAACCTCTTTGACCTTCATCCCTTGAACAACTTACTTGAAGTACATTCTTCTTGAAGTCATGGACGTGTCTTCTCGGAGACAACATGCACAGTCTTAGCAATATTTTAAGCACTATAATTATATCTAAATCACAACAATATATCTCACAAAACAAGATTACGACTAATCTTAGTTTAGTTCCTATTTAGTCGTTGACGAGTTTTGCTTACGGTCGCCTTCTGGTTATGGGCGTATCTTCTCGGAGTTCACAAGCTGGGTCGAAACCTCTTTTCCTGTAGTACCAGAGGAGAACCAGGAGACAGACCAGGCAGATGATGATGAAGAATATCAACATGAAGATGAAGTAGAGCTAGAAAATAGAGGGGTAAATAAGATGTAGGGTAGAAGTGGTTTCGAGATATTATTCTCTAAGTAATTCTTAGAAAAACCAAACGCAATTCGTATATATTTATATTTCAAGAGTAAACGATTATGCAGGTCTGATGTTAAGTGGTCAATGCAGCCCATGGACACCTACATCTGACCTCAAACAAACCTGAAGTTCTATCTGAGGTCGTAGGTAGATGCGTCACTACTTCTGAAACTAAGATGGATACCTCGTGGTAAATGTGGCCGACAACCCCACCTCTCCAACCGAAACAAGAATTGCTTCACGACGGATTATGAGGGCGGCGGCGGTATTTCCCCAGACGAACTATAGTTCTACCACTACAATTTTTTTTTATTTATTTATTGGCATATATAATATAAAGTATTTTGACTAATGAAACTATTTTTTAGCTTTTCGGAATACAGTATAGTGAGCAAATCACATATAATGACGTCATAGTCCCAATTTGCTGCCGCGCATGCGTAGTGTAATTAAATAACGGCGGTGTTCAAGGCTGCTGTTAAGTTAAGATTGTGGTAAGGAAGATGTACTTGATGCGATCCAACACAGTCCTCAGGGGTAGCAACCCACGACTCGCGAAGCGCAGCGGCTAACCACACCGGTCTGACACATACCAACAGGGTTCCGGGTTCGATTCTCGGCCAGGCAGACATTTAAATGGTTAATTTAAATGTCTGCTCTGGGGCTAGGTGTTTATGTACTCGCATTTTTATATCACCATGGCATCCACAACACAGGGAATCCTAGGAATATGAGTGTAGAAAGCGTAATTTACTTATCTGTAGCCGATTTCAGGTACGGCTGAATCCTATTCAGTGTTGATGTCCATTAGCAGCAGCGATCACTTACAATCAAATGGACTACGTGCGTGTTTGCGACTTCAATGCAATAAGAAATGCGCATGGGTAGCCCTCACATAACTTTTGAAGGTCCCTTAGGAAGAACTTTCGAACATGTATGTCTTCTTTCACCATCAAAGTAGGCGGTAATGCCTAACACGCACAGCTTTAGAGAATGAGAAGTGTTTGTTTGACTTCGGAAGTGCTTGGGATTCTAACCTTGGACCGTCAGCGTGAGGAATCAAAATTCAAACCGCTAAGTTACCACTGCTTTAACACATTGACTGCGGTAAACGCACCTGTCGTGTTTTACTGTCCGCGCCACCCTTGCGGTTCACATACGGTGTGTGCCACCGTACTGGAACATGCCTGTTGTGTTGCGCGTCGCACGGGTGAATTGTTTCGAATACTAGCCGGCGCAGTCAACGTGTTAATACATACATGACTTCGAAAATTCAAATTATTGCATTTGGACCCAGGTCGCCGGCTACATCCATACATACCGCGGAGCCAACACTTCAGGCGATGTTAAGCGTCCAAGCACTCCTTATATGATGTTAAGTATGAAGACCATGAATGGTAATTGAGAAAAACATGTTATAGTAAAACTTACACCAAAATAAGCAAACAGGGTCGCGTAAGGAGACATGGCGTCTATGTGAGTCGCGATGGGATACTGGCTACAGGAGAGGGCAGAGTGCCAAGATCACAGTTCCCTCCTAAAGAATCTATTGATTTAAGGTGGTCCCCATACAAACAGTACGTTGTTTACGAGCGGTTGTTTTATTAATGAGCGAAAAGACAGAGACGGCAGTTTTAAAAATTAGGACGTTAAATACAATGAGATTGTCAAGATTGGTACACTTTGTAATTAACAACAACCAGTGACGGGTTTACCAGCAAGCTGAGTAGGCTTAAGCCTGAGGCAGCAGATTTTAGGGGCAGCAAACTTGGGGATCGAAATTGTTTTTAAGGAAAAATACCCAAAATGTATACCTACTGATAACAACAATATACCCAAAACCTATTTCTTGTGTAAATGTGTAAAATAACGCCTTCTACACACATATCCTACATAACACTCAAGAAAAGACCTTTGCCCAGCTGTGGGACAATAGTGGATTGATGATGATAGTCAATGGATGGTGGATTATGACCTTGGATTGATGATGATAGTCAATGGATGGTGGATTATGACTTAACCCGTCTTCTCCCTGGGAGGAGACTCTCGTCCAGCGATCATCATCATCATTGTCAACTCATTACTGTCCTCGGGCGGTAATGTGTTGACAATGATGATTTTTTATATAATTATTAGTTTCGTAATCATTTAGTACATTATTCCACGATCTAACTTTCCACTTATGTCCTGCTACCTTATCTTACGGCGATTAAATATAAAATGAATGACTTGAAGTTTTCACTTTGAAGCGGTACAGTCTGCATGTCGTAGCGCTTGCGTTTTATCATAGCTTTCACAATATCATAATTTTCTTCCTTACACATATATTGAAGCGGTGCCTCGCTATAGGTGCGTTACCAGGCACACATATAGCGAGGCGACCGTCATAGTCCTCAGACGTAGTGACGCATCCATATACAACCTCAAACGGAGCTTCGGTTTTGTTTGTTCTATTTTTTTCCAACTCAATTATCCTTTTAAATACGGGTCATATTTCTGGGCTATTTCGTCCAGCTGTGAATACACATTAAATTTTAACTGTTATTGTTATTTTACTTTGCGTGCTCTGGCTGTATAACCAAAGAGCAGAACACAAAGTAGCTGTGGAAATGACAGCTATGTTTAAATTAAATAAACTAATAGAATGGCATAAATTCACAAACAGTATCTAGGATGCGTGTACATACAATTTATACACATAGATAGATTTTACTTAGAAAGGCAGTCGGTTTTTCTGAAAATAAAAAAATACCTTTTAATATTTTACTTATTTTTATAAAATAGAATAAAAATAAAAAATAAAATAAAAAAGTAAGTAAAAACTACGTCTAAATTTTCACGTTGTACTTTTTATTTTATGTTATAAAAAGTACAACGTGAAAATTTAAGTGCAATTTTTACTTATTTTTTTTATAAAAGGAAATTAAAAAAAAAAGAATAAAATTTCACGTACTTTTTTTAATTTTTTATCGACATAATTATATATTGCCTATGACCAACGGGGTCATACAGCTCACCCACACAAGCATGTCACAATGTCACAATGCGTACGCACGTATACGGCCTGGGCACACGGCTGTCATGTACACATCCATTAAAAATATTTTATTAACATCATTGAAGTAACAAGATACGAAATCTCAAATCGGTCAACTTTCAACTGTGGTTGTATCTCACATTCCTTCATTAAATAGAGAAGTGCTGATGATGTTCAAACAACTGAACATAATATTTTAAATCATAGCTAAGCATGCTCTCGCAAAGTCATCAACTAAACAAAAATGGCAAATAAAAAATAAATAAAAAAAATATTTATTTCAAGCTACTAAAGACTCATATGTGGTTAGTTACAGACTACTTAGGTGCTATGTTAGTATTATCATTCATTATAATTCATTAATTTTATTTATAATCAATTAGTTATTTATTATTTGCAATTAAGATTAAAATGTCAATTAAGATTAAAATGTCATCCAGAGCTATAAACTACTACAGGGCTCAAAGGCACCTCCTCTAAGTCAATATATGAACTGATACTGACTTAGTTGCTGTTTAGAAGGTGGAATGGTCTATGAGTGGGTGACGATAACATTCGGGAGCTACGTTACCACAGACAGATATACAAGTTAAACTTAGAACATCCCTCTGTTTGCGTTGAGGGTTAATAAATTTATTTGATTAAAAATGTTTATGGATGGCTTCATTACCATACTTTCTTTAGGGCTCGACTCTTGAGTCGAAGGAGTTACAATATCAGTCTGCGATGCAGAGGGTTCCAGGTTCGATCTCCAGTCAGGCATCTAAATAATGTATTTAGAGTTTTGTTCAGGTGTTCGTACTTGTCTTTGTGTGTGTCAATGACGTCCACGACCCAGGAAGGAATTATTATATGTAATGGAAGCTAACTAGTAAATAGCCCATTTCACAGTAAGTGGTCACTGCCGCCCAATAGCATCTAATGAGAATAACAATGAGATCTGTGGTAGATAAGTGATGCGATGTTGCGCCTGAAGACTAAGCCGGGACGTCTATTATCCTTGCCTTACTACACTCTTCAAGCCTTAATCCACCACCTTTACGCCGCTGTTTTTATTTATTTATTTATTCTTTTTGTATCATACATAAATGTAACGGAACAAAGGTGGACTTAATGCTAAAAGCATTCTCTGGCAGTCAATCTGAGGGTAGTCCGAAAGACAACGAAAGCGGTAAAAAGAAAAATAACATTAAACATTGAATAGGGAGCATGGGAGTATAGCGAGTTGTTACAGGGCAGGAAAAAAGAGGCGGTAGTGGGTGTCAAACCAAGAGTTTAATAGGCAACCTGCAATATTTGTTAGGATACCCTCCGATCGCTTGGCATCTTAATGTTAAGTGCCCGCAAAAAAAAACATTTGCTTATATAAGTAGTTTTATCTCAACTATATAAAAAGGATTTCCGCAAAGTAAAGTCTGATACTATTAACTAGATAGATTTTTCATTTTTATCCCAAACCGCCAGCTTAGCCGCAACATCACGTCGTGCGATCTACCCCCTTTGAGTGAAATGCGCGATCGAAGTGTTATTAAAAATTCTTATTAAAATTCATATCTTACAAGGCCCGCAATACGCGCATACGGGCGGCCGCGACGCTTAAGAATTAGCGCCTTCGAGAAATACCTAAAATGATATAGCAAGAAAATGGTTTTTGTTTATGGTAAACGATTTTCTACCAATCCGCACTTGGCCAGCGTGGTGGATTATGGCCTAACCCTTCTCATTCTGAGAGGAGACCCGTGCCCAGTAGTAGGACATAATGGGTTGATGATGAAACGATTTTCGTTTCAATATAATGTTAATTGTTTAATGTGACATCGTCATTGCATAACAAACCCTCTTATAATAAATATAAATACATATGACATCTTTGTTTTTATTCAACAGAGACAGAAGGAGGATTATGTGTTTCGAATTTAAGTATGTATGTCTATTTCTTTGGCAAGGGCTGTTGGCTAAACGGCTTAATGGATACAGTTACGATCGTCTTAGTAGCACGAGTGACCCCATAAAAATTAAAAAAACAAATGAAAATGCATCATTAATTTTGCTTAAAATCTTACTAAATTGGTCTTTTAGGCGCATCATTTGCGACTTAGCTAAATGTTTTTGCAGCCGAGTTATTTGTTTCTAATTTAATTCGTCTTGTTTGTAATATTAATAGCAAAAAATGCGCAACCAGTTCAGTTAGCTCCATGTGATCGCGGCCTGCCATGAACCACTATAGGCATAACTACCTCCGAGAACACACTGCATTCTGTGGAATTCCCTACAGATGTGTAGCCTGCATTCTATTAAAGTCACTTAATTGTTGTATGTGAAGTATTCGTGATGGACCTTAGACTATCCTGTTCTATTTTGTGCATGTTACAGATGTTCATGGGTGGTAAGGACCTGGTAACATCACACAGTACATTTTCTGCTTCAATAATATGTACTACACTTATATTTATAACATAGAAATAGCAAACGAACGTGCAATCCACTTAATGGTAAGTGGTCGCTGTAGCCCATGGACATCTATAATCAATCCCAAGTAAGTTTTAAGTCTTACTTGAGGTCGGCCTTCATGCATTGTTACTTCAGAAGAATAAGTTGTTACATTTCATTTCTATGTCTCTTCCTTACCACATCCCTTAAACCAGAAAACAGAACATTTTAACACTGATGTTATAAGCAGAAGTAGGTGAGCGGTGTGGTGGTAAGGTACCACCACCCCCAGAATCGAACCACATAGAGTTCTACTAGTTTTTAAAATCTGAGCTTCTAAACATATTTTGATCCTTTTTTATATTTGAAGAGTAATAAAGAGCGTGCAGGCCACCTGATGATAAGTGGTCACTGCAGCCCGTTGATACCTATATCTAACCCCAAACGAAAATTAAAGTCATTCTGTGCCTAGATGCGTCATTACTACTGAGGGTTAAGGTCGCCTCGTTATAAGTGTGCCTGGAAACCGCACCTCGCCAACGGAAACACAAAAACTGTTTCATGGCGGATGATGAGGGTGGCGGTGGTACTTCCCCGGGCGAACTACAGTTCTTTCGTCTATCGAATTTCTTATTGCAAAATGCTTATTGGTTTAGTGTTAACATAAAGGTTTGTTAGCGTTAAAACTACCCGTCTACTCTACACGAGATGAATTTCGCTCTTTCTCTTCCGAAAGCACATTTCCTTACCACTTTTAACATGATATCCGAGCATGATTTATATTTTAAAGGGGTAGGAGGTAACTGGGAAAATACTTTAACGTGGGCTTAGAATAAAAAGGAATAACATTGAGGACGTAATTTCGCTGGGATCGAAGGAAAACTGAACTACCCGGTACAGAGAAAATCTTCATGGGCGTTGCGTTAATCTCTCTTCAAATCTTATTTTAAAAACTTCTTACATAGTGGACATAACAATCGAGCATACAGCGGACGAAATATTAAAAGGTCACTGTGAACCATGTTAGAAGAGTAATAAACTAGCGTGCAGGTAACCTGAGGAATGACTCCAGCCTGTGGGCACCCACATCAAACTTCAAAGGAATGAAGTCCTATCTGTGGTTTTGCGTAGATGCGTTACTACTTCTGAGTACTAAGTCGATTTGCTGGTAAGTATAACCGACAACCACACTTCGCCAACCAAAACAAGAATTACTTCACGGCGGATTATACAGTTCTACCACCAGTAATATAGTTACTGGTGGTATTATAATTCTACCACCTTCTAGAATCTGTAACAACTTCCCTATGAAACAGAAGTCCTATCTGAAACTGAGTACATATGCTGCTCCTAAGGATACATATGGACTAAAATGGAACGCCCCAAAAAAATCTCCCTTACCGCTATGGAAACCAGGATGAGTCCTGGTTTTTCATAACGTCTGTAATAATTTGGTTGAACTCTTCTAGAAGTCTAAATTGGTACCTTTACAGTGTTATTGAAGAAAATGCAATAAACTTTTAGATAGAACTATAGTTCAATCCGGGAAGTACCACAGCCGTCCTCATAATCTGTCATAAACCAATTCGTGAGTTCCGGTTGGAGGGGCGGTTGTCGGGCACACTTACAAGGGAGGCGACCATCTTAGTCCTCTGGAGCAACGCATCTTACGACCTTAGATTGTACCTCACCCCTGTTTAAAGTTAAATGCTTGTCCATGGGTAGCAGTGATCACTTAATATTAGGTGGCCTGTACACTTCTTTGCTACTCTTGTAAGATAAAAAAATAAAAAAATAATGTTTTTTTTTTTTATATATATATTCATATACGTAATCCTTATTGTAAAGGGTGGTCACACGAGATTGTTGTTATTGAAAATTTTCCTTATTGCAATGTAACAATGATGTTCCAAAAATGCAATTTGTTGGGACTTTTGGTATTTTGGATTTCAACGGGCCCTTTTATTACGTCCTCATAAATTTTGAGATTCCATTGGGATCCCGGAGAGAAATCTGGCACACTCAAAAACGTTTTAAATGAAATATTGTGTATCGTGTTAAAACAACGGTTCACAGAATAATAAATCATCATTATCATCATCAACCTATTAATGTCCCACTGCAGGGCACGGGTCTGCTCACAGAATGAGAAGAAAAAATAATAAATATATGGTGGTTAAATGGCAATAGTTAAACGGTAGCAGGAAGACCATAGTGGTAAGATCAGGCCTCTCACGCTGTGGGTTCGGGGTTAAAATCTCGCTCGCTAATACTCACATAACTTCGACAAATTAGAGGTGCGTCCGTGTTATGAACCCTGGATACACAGCGTAAGAAACCGGAATCTTAACCACTAGGCTGCTTCGTTCTTATTCGGGTTTAATTACAGATGACCATGAGCGGCAATCGCAGAGCAGTGACCACTTACCATCAAGTAGCTACATCCCCGTTTTTGTTCGAAGAGTAGCGAACGAGCGTGCAGTCCACCTGATGTTAAGTGGCCACCTGATGTTAAGTCCAACTCTTGGACACCTATACATAACATCAAACAAAACTGAAGTTCTATCTGAAGTCGTACGTAGATGCGAGATTACTCCTGAGAACTAAGATGGTCGCCTCGCTGTAAGTGTGCCGAGAACAGCAACTCTCCAACGGAAACATAAATTGCTTCACGGCGGATTATGGGAGCGGGGGTGGTTTTTACCCGGATGAACAATAGTTCTACATGTACTTTACCGGACGAACAATAGTTCTATGTAACCTCAAAAAGGACTGCAATCTGTAGTCGTATCTAAATGCGTTACTACTCCTGAGGGCTAAGAGGGCGGCCTCGCTGTGTGTCCGGCAACCGCAGCCCTTCAACCGAAACAAGAATTGCTTCACGATGGATCATGAGAGCGACGCTGGTATTACCCCGGACGAGCTATAGTTCTGCCACCTCGTAAACATAGTAGAAGCTTGTTAAAGATATTTTATAATTTTATCTCAGTAGATAGGGATCAGCGCGCTGACATTCTGATTTACTAGTTACTACTGCTTGACTGATTTTAATTTTATCACATATAAAAATAATACCCCCATAAAACAGTATCTTAAATGGCAACTAAATTAAGCGTTCCCTTGAGAATAAAAACGACCGCTATATAAATAGCGGGTGTTGTAGATAAAATAACAAAATTACAGCAATATGACCTACACCTACGCCGTTTGGCGGTCAATAAATTCACTTTGAAAGTTCGAAATACACATTACTAGCTGTACCCGAGGAGTTTAAGAGACGGGACCAATCGTATTTAACTTCTCTGGCTCCGATCCCATTTATGTCCCACTGCTGGGAACGAGTCTCTAACTAGGGGACGGCACAGTCCACACGCTGCTCCTAGCGGAGATACGGGTTAGCGCTCAACTCGGGTCGATTGTTATCAAACCACCAGCAAAGCCTCCGACAAGGTTTAAGATCATTTGAATAGCATCTTTTTCCTTAATTCGCTTTAAAATAATAATTAAATAAAATAATTTAATATATATATTTTGTTTTATGTTCGAAGAGTAGGAAACCAGCGTACAGGCCACCTGATGCTAAGGGAGCCCATCGACACCCACATTTAACCTCAAACAAAACTAAAAATCTGTGTGAGATCGTTCACAGATGCGTCACTACTCCTGAGGACCAAGATGGTCGTCCCGCTGTAAGTGTGCCCTGCTACCGCACCTCGCCAAACGAACCACGAAAACTGTTTAACGGTGGATTATGAGGGCGGCAGTGGTACTTCCCCGGAGGAACCACCTCTCAAATCTATCACCAATCTTAGATAATAGTTGAATAGGTAAAACTTTCCGTGTTTAATCTTTATTAAACAGTTTCTATTATAAAAGATAATATTAGCTAAGGAAACATTTTATCTACAATTAAAATAATAACATTTATAATACATTCCATAGCAACCTTGAAACGTTTCCATTATGACTGGAAAGAGCCGTTTCCGCTTCCGGTCTGTCCCTCAGGAGAAATTCATCCAAGCATATAATAACGAAACGATAACCGGTCATATATTTCTATCTTTAGCTCGCGACGTCTTTCCGTTTCTGTGGAACCTTTTTACGGTAATTAAGCCAAAACAAGGTAAATTTAATAAGTGGTAGAAGTACAGTTCGTCCGGGGAGGTACCACCGCCACCCTCATAATACGCCGTAAAGCAATTCCCGTGTTTCGGTTCGAAAAGTGCAGTTGCCGGGCACTTACAATGAGGTGATCATCTCAGTCCTCAGGAGTAGTAACATATCTACGAACTACCTTAGAAAAAATATCTGGTCTCGATGAGGTTAGATGTGGATGTCCATGAGCTGTAGCTCCACTTAACATCAGGTGGCTTGCACGCTTGTTTGCCACTCTTCACACATAATAAAACATACGCAAACAGATCTTAAGTCCTGATCTAGAGATGGTAGAACTTTTTGACTTCCGCCTACATTTGCACCACCAGCGCGCTAGATTATACAGCTAAATAGCAGCGGTGTGTTAAACACTGGTGTGTTCTGTTTCGAAGGATATCGTTAGGGAAAGGTACTTAGTACGTAGGCTAGGTTTACATTTAAAGGTGGTTGAACTCTTAGTGGTTTGACTCGGAAGTCACCGCCATATACAGCGATTTTAACGCTGGTACGTTCTGGTGTTAAGGGTGGATTAAGGGAGAAACAAATACATGGTATATTCTAACTTAGTCTTATGTAGACTTGCAATCATATTTGGCGTGGATCATAAGTGTCCATGGGTAGCAGTGACCTATCATCAGGGAGACAGGTCGTTTACCAGTTCTACGCAATAAAGGCCCATTTATATGATGACGTGAATATCATGATATCACACAATTGTAACAGGACCACCAGCTCCAGCGTCACCAAGTCGTCCCATTCAACCAAAAAGAAACAAAAAAATAATAACGGCTTTAACGCCCATAACCCCCCCACCCACCCCCCCCACACCCCCCCCCCCCCCCCCCCCCCCCCCCCCCCCCCACCACCCCCCCCCCACACC
>DWKL01003061.1:0-11919 GCA_018249415.1 Phareas burnsi | reverse complement strand
CAACGGTAAAAGAAAACATCGTGAGGAAAACTAAACATTTGAGAGATCTCTATAAAGTTCTCAAAGGTTTGTACAGTCTACTGATCCGCACTTGACAGCGAGGTGGACTATGGCCTAACACTTCTCATTCTTAGAGGAGATCAGTGCCCAGCAGTGGAACCACCCATTACTGGTGGATGATGATTCATATTAGTTGTTTAACGGTTTTTAAATACATACTTAATAGAGCGATCAACATTATTGGTCTAACGACCGGCTCGGTCAAGCACGAGTGGTGTTGAAGTATTCCCCAATTAATTTGATCGTGGCGTATCTCTTCTGTAATGATGATGTAAAGGAGCTTGTAAACTTCCTTGGTTAGTGGTTATAACTTAAACATTTCTCAGATAGAATACAATACCCTTATTCTATATCACCCAACGTTAGAGATGTGTTACCGCCTTTGAAGAATAAGTTGAAAGGTTTATGTATGTGGCCTTATGGTAACACATAATACAGTTAATAATATATATAGTTGTAATTCTGTTTATACAGAGATAGTAATCGAATCAATAGGTGGTAGAACAAGCGTTCGTCTGGGGAAGTACCACCGCCGCCCTCAAAATCCGCCGTAAAGCAATTGTTGTGTTTCGGTTGAGAGGTGCGGTTGCCAGGCACACATATAGCGAGGCGACCATCTTAGTACTCAGGAGTAGTGACGCATCCATATACGACCTCAAACGGAACTTCGGTTTTTTTTTTGAGGTTGGATGTGGGTGTTCATTGGCTGTGATGACCACTTAACATCAGGTGGCCTGCATGCTCGTTTGCTACTTTACAAACAAAAAAAAAATCTGAATTGAAAGTATAAGGAAGGTGATGAAGGCACTTTGTTATATATTTTCTTTTTTTTTATAACATTAAACGGATGACGGTTATGAGCGCTGTAGAATCACAGGCTATTGCATGCAATCTTTTATATTACTATCGATATAAGGTCCTTTAAAAAACAAAAAAATATTGTCATAAAAATACAGTACAATCATGCAGTATAATCATACAGCTGTAAATTACACATTCATCATCAACACATTAATGTCCCACTGCTGGGCACGGATCTCCTCGCAGAATGAGGGTTAGGCCATAGTCCACCACGCTGGCCAAGTGCGGATTGACAGACTTCACACACCTTAAAGAAATTTACATAAACTTTCTAGGTATGCAGGTTTCCTCACGATGTTTTCCTTCACCGTTAAAGCAAGTGATAATTAATTTCTAATACGCAAATAACTTCGAAAAATCAGAAATGCGTGCGGGATACGAACCCCGGACTTCCGGTGTGAGAGGCCGGAATCTTAACCACTAGGCTATCACTGTTGCAATTACCCATTATTCCAGAATAATAGATTAGTAACACGGTGCCTTTATAACCTGATGTCTTCAATTATTTCCGAAATAAATCCCAAACGATTAAAGAACTAAGCTGGAACGCTTTATATATTTCTCCCTTACCACACCTTTCAAACATGTTACAAGGCAGAAAAGTGTTGCGAATTGGCAAAGCACTTACCTCCGCGGCTTGTGGACGTTGTAATCTACAATCTGCAAAGTTAAGCAACGTCGGGCGTGATCTAATGTTGGGTGGATGATCGCTAGTAGCTAATATTCATGCGAGCTTCCGTACTCCGGAGGGTACTAAGGTGTTAATCCCGGTTATTATTATTGGATGGCAACCGTTAAAACTAGTCGGAGGCCTTGTAGTTTGAAAACATCTGACACGAGTTTGCTATTAATGTTGTATCTTCACCAATCCGCAATGGAGAAACGTGCTCCAGGCTTTCCTGTTTTGGAAGACCTGTGCCCAGTAGTGGGACAGTAAAGGGTCGACCATGATGACGATGACAATAATGAGAATAAACATGACGACATTCAACAAAATCCTCTCTTCCAGACACTTGTATCAATAATCGAAGAACCGCCATCTGACATGATTCTGAAGAGCACGCTGACTTCAATCGGACATCTCGCGATGCTTAGCGAAAACACGGAAAGTTCTCTACACGAGAAATGCTCTAAAATTATAAAGAGTATAACAGAATTGCCGTTCGTGGACTGCGGGGTGCCTCGCGCTCTGCTGACCGCTATTATCGAGAGCAACAAGAGTTCTATAAAGGCATTGTCGTTGAGGGCGCTCGCGACCGTTTGCGTTACTGGGGAAGCCGTTAAGCAATTTGAGGAGGTAAGTCACTATGTTCGTTATTTAAACACATGCGACGATCCATACTCATACGACGCTACGATCCACATACACACACATATACGAAAACGCCAAAATGTTACAAAAGACAAGTCATAGAGCGTTATCTTTGACTTCTTTCACATCTTACTTTCCTCTGCAATTCAGATCATTTTGGTGTTTCCAATTGTATCAAAATATCTAATTTTATCACGATATGTTTTGTAAAAAAGGTTTATTTTATCAAAATGCTTAAGTTTATCCCAATATGTTTTATAAAAAAAGGTTAATATTATATGTATGTAAGTATATATTTTTATGTATATTTAAAGTTATGTACTGTATCTATTTTAGCATTTCGTTTCAAAGGTTGTTAACTCAGAATGAGATTTAAAATACTGGCATACGCGGATAATAACTTTTTATAAAAAAAAATATCGTATATAATATTTAGAAGCTCTACATGCATAGTACGTTTTGCATGATATCTATTAAAAATAAATATTTTGTATAGACAATCGTCGTGAGTCTGGAAAACTTAACAAAATGATAGAAATGATAGTGAGCATATTATTAATTACCACGACCGCATGTATTATCTGTTTTTCATTATGATAAAGATATCATTAATATAATGTATTATCATGTTTATCTCATTATAATATAGATAATATAGATAATACAGATAAATAAAAGTGATTTGATCATAAATTCATTCATATTTTTTTCTAAAACTCATCAATCAACGATTTTTTTTCAAACAATGTCTTATTTTTCAGGGCGGCGGCATAGAAATCCTATCGGACATAATCTCGGACAGATCGAACCCGGAACCTCAGATGCGAGAAGCCATCACAGTCCTCACTCAGATCACGGCGCCCTGGCTCCGAGGGCACTATGACCTCACACAGTTGCATCAGTACTTGAACACCATCGTCGCAAATATCACTGGTGAGCTTCCTTCCAATAGCGTAATTCATGCCAAAGAATAATATAGTTGCTTTTTTAGCTTTCTAAGTGCTAATTTATACTAGACTAGTTTCCTTAATTAAGTGTTTTTTTCCAAAATAAACCCGTTTCGTTTTAAAAAATAATCCATGCGTAGCAGTAAAATTAGTCTACAATCGTTTTTCTGTCGAAATTATAAAAAAAATAAAGTAGGTACGAGTCGTTGTGCGGATTTATAACTGAAGTTGCAACTGTTAATAATAATTTTAAGTAACTGGAAATGCTGTACAGTTTATCGTAAAGCTATTGAAAAGTTCTTAAGTGTGCAATGATATAAAACGTCGATTGTTATCAGTTATTGCCAATGTGTCGCCATCTCTTGGCGAATAGAAGAATTTAATATAACTGATTCCATCTGTCATTGTATAGTTGATATGCACTTTTTGCGTAACGATACAGATGGCGCTGAAAATACTATTAGAATAATTCATTCATTCATATTTTTTTACTGTACATATGGATAATGATCAAGACGAAAGTATTTCAAATGCCTATTTATTCATATGATAGAAAAATAACTATAATTATGCAAATAATATAAAATGATCTCTTTTATGAAATTACAGGTATATTATGCCGAACTGAGTGTTGCCAACTCCTGCTGCTTTGCACGGCTTGTCTTGTAAACCTAGTGAGAGAGTTGGAACTGGAGAAGAAAGAGGAAGACAAAGGCCCCAAATCGGACATCGTGGAAGTGTTTGAGAAAAATCGTACCGTTGAACGATTGCTTGAAGCCGTGAAACGCCGTGGACCCAACATATCTGTATTTTTGCAGGTACAGTAGAGGGCACTACCGTGTTAGAATTTTTTGAAGTAAAATTTCTTTTATTTTGTAATTTTGATAAAATTAATGTTATAATAACCAAAACTGGAAAGTAGTGGTCTTCCGTCTATACTATTATGAAAGTATATGGCGATCACGCAAACTGACAAATCTATGTAGTTTAAGTCAAGTAGACTGTAATGGGAATAGCAAACAGACAATCTACCGTTAAGTGGCCACTGAAACTCCCCTTTTATCTAACCCAAACAACATACGAGTCTTCTTGAAATTATCACAGACTCGTTACTACTCCTCGAGACTAAGTTGGGAACATCACAAACTATCTACACTGCACAATTATAAGTTCGACTCTAGGGTACTAATGCCATAAATAATTCTATCTATGGCAGACCGCAGTACCGTAGACTTGAACCATGAATTACATTGAACGTGTACTCGCAGGAGCAAACCGCCTCGCTGCTCGCTTCGCTCTCCCGCGTGCCGCGCTGCGTGCTCGCGCTGTCGCGGCTGCGCGCGGCCAGCGTGGCGCTAGTGTGCTTCACGCGTGCGGCGCCGGCGCATGCGCCGCGCGCGGCTGAAATGCGCGCGCAAGCTCGTCTACATTGCCACGCTGTCGAGGCTATATCTAGGTAAATAACTCACAAAATGTTGATAAAGCGCAAAAATAAAATCTATACTTTTGAAATTATACTTTTTTATGAATTTCTATTGTGACTATTATTTTCTTTACGGTCTAAAATAATCCATATAGTAACGTATACATACTATTTCTGTTTCGATTTATTGAATTGAATTGTTAGTTATTTTAAGTTATTATTTGTAGTATTAGCAGTTACATGCAATGATAACCTAGTGGTTAAGATTCCGGCCTCTCACACTGGGGCTCAGAGGTGCAGAGGTACTCAGAGGCAATCAGACACACCCAGCGTAAGAGGCCGGAATCTAAACCCCTAGGCTATCAGTGCTTATATAAATTAACAATAACGTTTACTTTCAACAGGCTGTCAGTAGTACCGGACGTGGCACTTCAGATCATCCAACTCGAGGGCTTTCCTCATCTTACCCGGTTGGTTAGGATGCAGCGAACTAAACCCCACCTCGAGGAGAACCCCGACCAGACACTAATCCACTGTCTCAAGGCCCTGCGAACCATTTACAAGCATTACCCAGACTCCTTTGAAGACCACCAACGAGATGTCCAAGACATGATCAAACCCCACCTCATGGAGTCTCTCATGCTATTCTCTGCTAAACAAGAGAGTTATGTTTGAGTATTACTCTGTATTTGAACCACGTCCAAAGAACATAATTATTACATAAGTGTAGGTAACTTTTTACGTTAATTTGAAACTTTCAATTATTATTATCGTTTTATACTTCCAATCAAACCTATGATGAATTAAATTGTAGCGTAAGTGACATTTCAAATTAAAAATAAATAAAATTTTGGACTGTTTTACTGGCAGACATGTTGAATAAGTTTTTCGTATGACTAGAAGACTGAGTAGCGAAGATTATACGAATTAAAAAAAATGAAATTGTTTAATTAACTGTTACATAAATATGTAAAAATTCTAACTTGCTGAAATGTATAAAAATTTGTTGACAAATGAAATGGTAATATATTTCAGGCTTTAGTATGAATTTATCTCATATTCCACTATGGCGTTTGATGTTACTTTTCGATTTATGAATAATTATTAAATATTTAATTGTATATTATACAACTGGTATATGTCAAGACCCATGTGTTAGCGTAGTTTGATATTTTCTCGAATTTTTATGTATAACTTAACACACTATTGTATATACAATATACATAACAATTCTTTAATATAAATTGTAATCATTTCAATATTTAATTGATTTTATAATATAAGCACGGAATAATAAATAATACTGTTATATTATTTATTTTTCTATGATAAATATGATGAGCGTTAGTGGGTTAATATCTAGTACCTACTCCGCTATAAGATATAATTTAATATAACGAAAGCCTTTATGCTAAACCTTTTGTCGCACAACTGGGCATAGATCACTGAGAAAGATTAAGCCCATAGTTTCTCCACCAATCCACATTGGAGCAGTGTTGGTTCCAGATCTCCATTTGTGGGGAGGCCCGTGCCCAGCAGTGGGACATGAAAAGGTGTGCATAAAAGGTCCAAATACTTCACATACCTTCAAAGCCATCTTGGAGAAATCTCAGGCAATTAAGGCATGAATATTTTCTTCACCGTTAAAACTGAAGATACAAGTTTAGAAAGATATTAAACTTATCACAATGTCTTGCTGTTATCAATTTATATCTTATAGTTGCGAGTGTATTAAACACTTGTATTCAGAGGCCATACTTAATATATTATGCTAGTCTAGTTTCGTTTTCTTAAATCAGTATTTTTATTTCGGTGCATTTTATTACAATCTTATAGGGCTTGTAGGATATAGGGCTTTAAAATATTTATATAATCTCTGCTTGTTATATTGAATGCTGGAAAAAAATAATCTTACTCTTTCTGTGTGTTGGCTGCCCATGTTCTCAACAGGGCTCAATCCAACAATACCAAGCAGATTTAGACAGATTGCACCATAATGCTTATGCATTTGAGACTGTTCAATGTTGCATATAATTATACCACAGTGCTATAATGTTCAATATTGTATATAATCATACCACAATACTATAATCTTCAATATTGCATATAATTATACTACAGTACTATAATATTCAATATTGCATGTAATTATTCCACAGTACTATAATATTCAATATTGCGTATAATCATACCACAGTGCTTAAATCTACTTAATATTCCCATACCACCTTTACATAAACGTAATATCAATGTATGAGAGTGTATATTAAATAAGCATTTGTATAGAAATTCTTAATACATATAACGTGCGATGGCTCGCCATATTGTTATCCGTTTATAAATAAACTATTTGAATAATTATAATGGCGTTTATCTTCAAAATACAGTTCAATGACATTTAGATACTACTTACAGTCAATTATTTTCAACTACTTCATGAATTACAGTCAATTATTTTCAACAACAATAAAAATACTGAAAATTAAACATTATAGACTAAATATCCACACTTGGCTAACATGGTGGACTATGGCCTAATCCTTTTCATTCTGAGTGGAGACCCGTACCCAGCAGTGGGACATTAATGGGTCGATGCTGATGAAACATTATATGGAACGATAATAAATAACGAAATAGGGTCCTAAAATTCTTTATATTAACACTGACTGCGGCAGCTAATATACGAAACAATCCACCCGTTCGGCGCGCAACACAATAGGCGTGTTTTATATGGCGGCACGCACCGTATGCGTGCGAGCCGCACGGATGGCTCGAACAGTAAAACACTAGAGGTGCGTTTGCTGCAGTCAAAGTGTTCATAAATTTGACTACTCTGCGTTTTTATATTTTTAGGACAGTGCTATTAATTGGTTCGGACAAAAAAGCATCAATCAACACCTTGACTGTGGCAAACACATTTGTTGTGTTTTACTGCCTACGCCACCCGTGCGGCTCGCACCCATACGGTGTATGCCGCCGTATTGGAACACGCCAGTAGCATTACACGCCGCACGAGTGGATTGTTTCGAATATTAGCGCCGCAGTCAATGTGTTAATAATATTCGTAGATGTGACTTACCATCATGTTTATTTATTTAATTGACGCCTAAGTATTTAAAATTACGTTCAAGCAGTAGCAGCAGGAACATCTCACTCATGCTCTAGAGCTATAGAAAACCTATGTAAAAAAATTTGAATAGTTTCCTAATACTAGAAAAAATCTTAAGTCAGGGAGTCAGTTCAGTAATTTTACAGATTTAATCTTTAATTTTAAACATCAAATAAATTACTTATGATTCTCTTTAAGGTTCTAAAAAATAACCACTAGGAAAAATACCAATATTTCCGAAAAATCATAATAAAAATTCTTTACTTCATAACTCGTCATCGTCATCATCAACACATTAATGCCCCATTGCTGGGCACGGGTCTCCTCTAAAGATGAGAAGGATTACATCGCAATCCACCGCGCCAACTGCCGATTGGTAGACTTCACACACCTTCGAGAATTTTACAGAGAACTCTTAGGTTTCCTCACGATGATTTTCTTTACCGTAAAAGCAAATGATAATTAATTTCTAATACGCGCAGAACTTCGAAAAATCAGAGGTGCGCTCTGGATTCGAACCCCAATCCTAACCACTAGGCTATCACTGCTTCACAGCTCATAAGGACAATATTCTTGCAGTTCAAAATTCAAATACTTGAATGTAAAAAAGTAAAATAGAATTTATTAATTAATTATTAGATTACATTCTTACAACAACATCAACTATGTTACATTTTAATAGTCAACCATAAGATTGTTTCACGTTTTTCGAATGTATTATATCCACTGTTGTTTCATGGCAAGGTCGGAGATCAAATTCGTAAACTCCCAAGGAAAACTTGTTTCCAGGCGGCTTATAGAAGTCTAGTCCTCTTCCAATTTTTATAATCCAGCCAGAACTAATCCTGCAAAATAATTATTACCATACCACTTAATTTTACCATATCATAAAATTACGGGTTAAGTCTTTAATATGGTGCATTACAGCCTTTGACTAACATGCAAATGCAAAAACCAGAAATTCACTTCAATGCCACACCTCATATTGAAAAACCAAAATTCAAACACTAGGCAATCAATCAGTCCAGTACATATTATAAAGTAGTATTAATGTTTTTGCATTCCCAAACAAATAGATTATTCGGGCAGATTAAAATTTGGAAGCCAATTTCGTTTTGACAGTTCCTGTCAACCAATAAACATGAAATATAACATAACACTTAAATATAATTAAAAAAATTAAATTACTGTGTGCATGTAACTATTACTTCTCTGTCAACACATGTATCATATATTGAGAATTATGTATGATTATTATATTCCTTTAGAAGTGGTACCAACATTCTTTTATAACCTAATGCCATTATATTTTTAGTCTCTGTTAAAGTAAACTCAGAAAGTAAATGAATTTTGTAAGATTTACGAGATGTCCTGGGCCTTTTTTACCGATACTACTTATCAGACACGGCAATTCTATAGAATATTAAACTGTTATATTTCCATCCCAGATTAGGAGTAAAAAAATAGCTTAAATAAGGTGCTTAAAAAATATAAATAAATATTTACGTGATCTGCCTATCGTGCAATGTCTCGGAGAATTTAACAACCAGTTGTACATTGTATTTCATTAGGTCATTCTTCAAGCGTGCCAACGACTCTCTCTGGTCTTTCTCAGTTTTGCTATCGCTCGATGTCACCAGTTCTATGAGCTTCAGATTAGTGCACGACTTTACGAGTAGTTCACACAACCGCAGGAAATTTTGACACTGAAATAAAATTAAACAATTATGTTGATATTTTTTTTATGTTTAAAGATAGCCAGCAGGCATGCAAGCCGTTTATATTAAGTGGTCACAGCAGTCCATAAACAGCAACATACAATTTCGAACAGAACTGAAGCTCTATCTGAGGTCGTACGTAGATGTGCCACGTCTTCTAAGGACTAAGATGAACGCCTCGCTTGTAATATACCTACCACCACCTACCACTTCAACCGAAACACAAGAATTGTTTCACAGCGGTTTACAAGGGCGGCGGTTGAACCTCCCTGGACGAACTATAGCTCTGCTATCTACAAATTTCAAAGGCCATGTTTACTTAACAATTAAAACAGTTCATCCAGCGCCGGCCCAAGCTATCTTGATACTCCAGATGAATAACTTCTACGTAAGTAAGTGTAAATGTACATCAGTAACTCAGTAGTCAGAAAATAGAAAAGAGTAATCAGTTTCTTAGTAGATTATGGTACCAACTGTCCATAAATGAAATGTTTAAAATGACAAATTTATCAAGAGATACACAAAATTGATCTACAATATATCTGTTGTTATATAAAAAGTTATAAATATTAGCAATAAAATATCTGACAACCGACTCTGAATTAAATTTATAAAATATTGTGAATAAAATGTAAAGAATAGTGTCTGTTTGTGATTTAAAAAATACTGCCGTTTTATAAGCTCATAGACCTATTTACACAATACCCATAAATTAAGTAGCCGTTATTAATTCTTCATTGGCTGTATATAATGTGCAATAGTATTAAATGTTAATTCACTTCTTTTACTACTCATTTTTATCAACCAGTCACCCACTTAATAAGATGGGTTAGCTAGGGTTATAATCATACTGCTGAAGTGCAAATCGGTAGACTTCACACACCTTTGAAACTTTACAGAAAACTCTTAGGTATGTAGGATTCCACATGATCTTTTCCTTCCCTGCCAAATGAGTACTAACTGATTTAAAACGCACATAACTTCAAACAATTAGAAGTGCTTGTCTGGAATTCGAATCCCTTACCTGCTGTGTGAGTTCTAATCATTAGGCTATCAATGCTTTTTTTTTCTACTTGGCTGCAATCCTTTTAATGTCCCTCTGCTAAACCTGTCTCTACTCACAACTGGAGGAGACCTAGGGCATACTCAATGACGCTGCTCCAATACAGACTGCAGGAGAAACGTATCAGAGGTCAACTGTGCCAATGTTTTCAAATTGCCCACTAAGTCAACATTCATGCAATTCAACAAGGTTTAACAACTGCTATACAATAACAATAACCGGGACTGAAAGCTTTTTTTGGCCTTCGAAGCCAACAATTGTGCAAGAAATTACCCAATAACTATGTGCACTTCAAAACCTATGCAACTTACTTGGTGGAAACTTCTAATATAAGGATCTTCAATCACAACATATTGAACATCATCATCAAGGAACCTCCCAAACAATGTCTTATAGCTGTGTCCGGTGGAATTGTCCTGTATCATTACTTGTTCATGGAATTTACCCTCCTCTTTATTCTTCAAAATTACTCTTTTTATCCCCTCTGCTCGGTTCATATACTCTTCTACTTTCTTCCGTAAATAACTCCTGACATTATCGTCAGGTTCTCCTGAAAGTATGAAAATGATACAAAATTAGTACATTAATAACACTCCACTTACACAAAATTACAAATCACTTATAACATATTTACAATTGTAATAACACTTACAACTATAAATCATTTTAATATGGCAAAGTAGTTTTTAACAGGTATTCTATTTAGGCACACATTAGGAGATTAAAACATGATAGATGTGTTTGCCGCAGTCAGCATGTTAAGACCACCCCCTTCAAACCAGAATACAATAGTGATTAAATGCTGTTACTGAGGAGACTTCTTTTTTTTGGTATTACATGGAGATAGCAAACGAGCATGCAATTCAGCTGATGCTAAGTGGTCACTGTTGCCCTTGAAAATCTCTAACCACCTCTCTAACCTACTCTCCCATGCTGTTGCAGTGCAGAGTGGAGGAGAAACAGCTTAGTGTCCAACTTGCATTGGGTGGCCTTCGACAAGCTGTTATAATGATAATAGCCAAGACCAACAGCTTAACATGCCCTTCCAAGTACAGAAACGCACATGAAATTTAGCTACTGGTGGTTACACATCCAACTCCCGATCGCGCCCTACGTTGCGTAACTTTGTAGATTAGTTACGATCTACGCAAGCACGCTTCAGTGAAATATTCAGACTATATATTTAGAGTATAGGGTAATTTTCAGACTTAAAATAAAATTTTGTAGGTGGTAAAACTATTGTTCGTCCAGGGAAGTACCATCGTCGCCCTCATAATCCACCGTGAAGCAATTTATGTTTCGGTTAAAGACTGTATGTGTTGGTTGATTGCCAGACACACTTGCAATGCACCATCGCGGTAAATGTGCAAACATTCCGTTGGAAATGCGGGTTCTGCTTTTAACAAATGGTAATTCTCGTTTTGGT
>DWKL01003060.1:0-11919 GCA_018249415.1 Phareas burnsi | reverse complement strand
CCTTATATTGTGTACTGGGTAATAGATATACATTACAAAAAATAGAGTAAACTACAATACGTCAAACCGCAAATGGATATATATATAATAATAATATTTATAGACAACGTGAATCTCAAACAGAATACGTGTCACACGCGAATTAGATACTCGCTAAAAGTCTAAAGTTACTAACTAAAGTAATTAACGCTAGGGATATTTATTGCAATCGTGTATGATATTGAAACTTATTCAGAGGAATTTTCGTCCCTCTGAATTAGTCGATGTATACACATTTTTCTGTGTATGCTGACAATGAATCCCTATGGATTCATTAGATCTACGTCGTTTTACTACTAAAATACAATAAAATGAAAGCTGGACTTTAAGTTAATATTAATTACAATAGCTATACATACTTGTTCCTGTCTTTGACTCAATTAGGTACTGTATTACAGTGTCTATTTCTTTTCATTTGTAAAGTGGATTAAATGCCCTAATGTTGGCCTTACAGCCTTAAAGGTACCATCTCAGTAAGTGACGCCAAGACAGACCGTCAGCGTCAACACCCGTCTGAGGATCGCAACATCTCATTTTATTTCTATAGCGTATTATTGATAATCTCCGTTACTTTGATACCAATATCAAGACATCTAAGGTAAGATTAAAATAGTTGTCGCCAAAGCCAAGAGCGTCACCATCAACACCAATCTGGACGTATCTTATTCGTCTTTATAATTTAATAAAAAGCTAAGAAGCAACCAGTTGCAGCAACCGTTGTTGGGTGTTGGAGGGGCCATCCCAATCGTTGACGTCAAGCCCGAAATTTTCATCGTCAACAATGATCTGAACGTCTCTTACTGATCTTTATGATTTTGATAGCAATACTGTAAACTCACCCGTTGCAGCCGTCGAAAGTTCCACTGTTGTTCGGCGTTGAATGGACCATATTAATTGTTGATGCCAAGGCCGAAAGCGTCATATTCAGCACCGTTCAGGTTGGCGTTGACGATGACGCTTTCGGCCTCCTACAAATCATTATTAATTTGATAGCAAAACTACAAACTTACCCTTTGCAGCCATCGAAAGCCGCACTGCTGCTCGGCGTTGAAGGGGCCATCCCAATCGTTGGCGCCAAGACCGTAAGCGTCACCTTCAACACCAATCTGAACGTCGCCGCGCCTCATTTTGTCTCGTTGGCGTAACTGAAGCTGGTCTAAACGTACGCCGCGGATGCGATGGCGGTTTCTACCATGATTCTGAAAAAAATAAAGATTTTTACTTGATGTTGAAAAAACAAGGTAAGTATATTGAGTATAATTATTTTATGTTATCAAATTAACCGGTATTCCGACCACCTTACCAACCCAAGTGATCACTACAACCCATTAAGGTCGATTATCAACCCTAGATATCTTAGGAATGCTACCTAATTGAAATACCTAAAGTGTCTACCATCATTACTACATTAACAGCAGTGTATTCACACTGATTTGTTCTGCGTCTAACACAAATAACAGTAGTACATATGTAACTGAACCACATATGTACTACCACTTTCAAATGGACGTTTCCGCCATAGGCGTGATTTGCCGTGATGGATAATGTAATCTGGTTGTACTCGTAATGTGACTATCAACATCTTCCGTACGTAATCTTAGTAAATAAATATTACTATTACATGGTGAAGTAATATATACATACAAACATAATGTAGCGGATTTTTTTATACGATAAGAATAGCAAACGTACTTTGATGCGTTACTACTCCTGAGGACTAAGATGGAGGCCTCGCTGTAAGTGTACCGGCAACCGCACCTCTCCAACAGAAACAAAAGAATTCCTTCATGACGAATTATGAAGTTAGCGGTGGTGCCTCCCCAGACGAACTATAGTTCCACCACCTATAAAATGTATAGGTGGTAAAACTATATGTACGCATAACATTCCGAAAATAATGTGTCAGTGATCGTTCCACACGCTTTCAATGTAAATAGTTGAAAATTTTGTAATTGATCGTGTAAATTGAAAACCCGCCGGTAGCGAGCGGATATTAAATTGATATGTAGCCGGCAGACAGGTTGAAGTACTGTCTGAACGCCCTCTTCAATTGTAAAGAGAAACATTTTCATATCGTTTTATACACATACATTAATATAAGTATATAATTTATTCCCTACTATGTTACATTAATATTATAAAATAGTTATCCAATTTTATATATCGTCATTATATTTATTTATTCATATATATTGTCTAATAACTTTTCATGTCGTCAGTTTATTTATATATATAATTATTAATAAAATTATTAATTTCCTTCTATATACGTTCATTTTATTTTAATTATTAAATTATATGTCAGATTCTTCAGTTCTTCATTGTAACGAAGGGAAGAGACAGGAAAGGGAAGGTTCATTGTAGGGTTCACCCTCTGCGGCTGAAGGCCTCCTCACATATACACTCATACATACATCAGATAAACAAAATTGAGCGTCCGTTTATAATATAAAAAAAAATGCATCTAAAAGTTTATTTATTTATTTTTTAATGTAAAAACTTTGGATCGACCGCAACCTCATCTGATGGTAAGTCAGAGACAGCCTAAGATGCAGCACGCTTGCCTAGAAGATGGCCATTCACTCTTGCCTTGAACAGCTCCTGGTTATAACTGTCAGAGGAAACAGACCTAGGCAGAGAGTTCTACTCTGTCCCGGTCTCAAATATAAAGGACGAAACTAGCTTACTACTAACTACGTATCAAGCGAAGGTGGTAGTCTTCCGTACGTCTGGATATCCGAACACGTTGATTGTGGCAAACGCATCTGTCGTGTTTTACTGTCCGCACCACCCGTGCGGCTCGCACACATACGGTGTGTGCCGCCGTACTGGAACACGCCTGTTGCGTTATGCGGCGCACGGGTGGACTGTTTCGAATATTAGCGCCGCAGTCAATATGTTAAAAAAGAGGGCTGGCGGAATTGAGTTGTGCATGTTTATATTTTATGTGTACAATCATCAAAGGACCCTTTCTACAATATCTGCCTGTATTCACTCGAATATTTGTGCGCGCTTGTTGATGACAGAAACGATTTAGACGTGACTGTTACACAAAGGTGCAAGAGGACTTTGTAAGAACCAAGGCTAGTTGTTACTTCGAAAAATAGTTACTATAGTTACGCCCTAAAAGTTATTATGCACTACAACTAAACTTGTCTAAATTAAAAAGTCCGATGGGTGGTAGAACTATAGCCTGTTCAGGGAAGTACCCCCGCCGCCCTCATAATCCGCCGTGAAGCAATTTTTGTTTTTCGGTTGGAGAGGTGCGATTGCCAGGCACATTCCTCCACATTCATCTTAGTCCTCAGAAGTACTCATCTATGTAGGACCTCAGGCAGAATTGCAATTTTGTTTGAAGTTAAATGTGGGTGTCCATGGGCTGCCGTGACCACTTAACAGCAGATGGCTTACACGCTCGTTTGCTACTCTTGTAAAATAAAAAAAAAGAAGTAAAATTCATGGTTTATTTGTACTATATCATCATTGTAATACTACCATGTAAAATATTACGTTCAAATTTACACCCGAGAAAATTTACACCTGACAACGAAAGTTTAATTGTTTAATAGGCCCTGTTAAGCTGTTAACAGTCACATCGGTTCTCCGTTTAACACGATGATTGCGGCGGCTAATATTCGAAACAATCCACCAGTGCGGCACGCAACGTAACAGGCTTGTTTTAGTACGGCGACACACACCGTATACGTGCGAGCCGCACGAGTGGCCCGGACAGTAAAACAGAACATGTACGTTTGCCGCAGTCAGTGTGTTAATAAAACATTAATCGTAGGAAGCTAACTGGATATTTTCACGAAATTTAAGCCACTTTAAATTAAACTATACAAGAACGAAGTCACACTAACACTACAACACCACCACTACACTGAACGAGCCACGCAGACAACTAAATGTATTTATCTGCGTGGCTCGAAAGAAATGCGGAGAAACGATTTTCTTTGTAACATATATATTAAATTCGAAATATAAAAATAATAGTCACCTTTGTTCTACAAAGGACTAGGCCAACCCAGAACCCATTGATAACTACCGGGTTAGTCAACTACCACGTTGTAGTCCAATGATGATATCACAAACTGTAATTACCAACAACAAGTTACTAAATGCATTTTGTAATTATCGTAAGTGCATACCTATGTAGTCGGAAGACCCATAGACATGAAGACCGTGTAACATTTACCTAATCGAGATGCACCTAGTATAATAAATAGGTACCCGTAGTGAATTGCCCGACTCACAACGTGTATATAGTGTACAGGACAGATACATGCTATTGAACAAACATATTGTTATGTATAGACCACGAATTGACATGACTCGATCTATATGTAGTTTTATAACGTTTAAGTTTATCGAGAGCTACATTTGAAATGTTACTTTAGGTTGCAAATGTGTGAAGAGTAGCAAACGAACTTGCACCTGATGTTAAGGTCATTGCAGCATATGGACATCTACGTCCAACCTCAAATAGGACCTCTCCAACCAAAACACAAGAATTGCCTCACAGCGGATTACGAGGGCAGCGGTGGTACCTCCTCGGGCGAACTTAAATTTTCCCTCTATAAGAGTTATTATAGATACACCCAAATATTAATTAATAAAACAGAAATAAGTTTATGCTAGATACCGAAATATCGAATACATCCAATGAAATACGAGCGCGTGGAGGTACCAACGAAATAATTCGAAATAAATTAATATCTTTCTAAATTCATAAAAATGGAGTGTAGTATGTGGTTTTTATTAAACTGTAATTACCATGTTATCGCAATAATTAATAATACTCAATGCAACTGAACTACTTAAATTATTACATTCATAATATTTTTCAATCACAATCAATTTAAGTGTAATGAAAAAGTCGCCAGCCGACACCATCATAACGATTACCGCCAAATTTCGGAGAATTATAATTAGCAGTGGGATGAAAGGCACAAAATTAAATCACTTCTGGTGTAACGCTTGGTTCAATTATTGCATAATACATTATGTAAGTATGTTGGTCACAACATACTAACTGTTATAAAAAATGACATGCCAAAATATTTTTGATCTAAACTAATTATAATACAAAAGTGTTGTTAAGCGCATTTTAACCGGAGCAAAATCGCGCAAACGCCAGCAATGTTGACAGCAGGTTAACAGTTGACAGCACGCCTTTTGACAGTCGTTGACATTTGAGCGTTGAGAACTGAATTCTAACATTTTGCGCGCCGCTGCTGCAGTCTATAGAACTCAGATCAGAATGCATCTCCCTTGCGGTAGAAATGAGCGTTAGAATCTAACAATTATAACCCTGTGCCAAGAATTCTATTGACTTTCTTTTGCATAACAGTGCAAGTAAATTATTTAGGTAAATACACCCCGTATTTAATAGTACAAATGCGTATACAAAATTATTTCTTATTTCTCGTATATTCGCTATTACATAAAACATGTTTGAAAACTGCTTTTATAAACAACAAAAACGCGCGCCGCATAAGTGCAAAAAATATAACAATACTAAATATGCAATTAGCCTTTCATTATATACTTAATTGATTATCGGCTTACTTGACTGGACAATCGCGAGCGAAAAAACTTAGTAGGCGGCAATTTTAGCCACATCATCATCATCAACCCATTGCTGTCCCACTGCTGGGTACGGGTCTCCTTTCAGAGTGGGAAGTAATAGGCCATAGTCCACCACAGACTTCTAGACTTCACAGACCTTCGAGAATTTTACTCTGAGATGTGTAGGTTTCCTCACGATATTTTTCTTCACCGTTAAAGTGGCAGTTAATTTCTAATACATGTATATCATGCAACATTATAATCAACGTACCTATTATAAAAAGATAAAATACACACAGCACAACATTTGCCATTAAAAATTTCTCATGAAAAAAATGGAAAGAATCAATATAGAATACTGTGTGGGCAGTGCAATGCGATGGCCATTCAGGTCTGTTTCCGTAAACGCCGTCAAAACGTCGGGTCGAGTATATAATCAAAATAATCGGCATAGCACGGAGAAAATTCGCGAAGGGCTCTACATTTCGTACATTATCGCTACATTTCATTACACAATCTACACAAAATTAATAATTAAAATGTCACAGACAGTAATACTAAAGTGCGCAATTAACAGCAAACAGCGTATTATTTGCATTTCTATCGCGTGTGTTTGTAATTTCAAAATAATAGTCATTTACTAAGCTAAACTTAATATGTTTCGTTGTTTAGAACAACGTTGTGTAATTTATGTTTCGACAAATACAAACAACAGACATAATACACTGTTTGCGGATGGAACATACACAGAACACGCCGTCGAATTAATTTTAATGAGATGTCACTGGTCAACGTGTATAAAACAATCTAATTCCTGTGAAATGGTAACTTCAAGCTTATTAAGTATAGAGAATGAAATCGCACGCGAAAGTCAATACTGATTAAATAATACTGGCACAAGTTATTCAGTATGATTGCGTAAAAATAATATTTTCATATTATTCGAATTAACACATTGACTGCGGCAAACGCACCTGTTGTGTTTTACTGTCCGCGCCACACGTGCGGCTCGCACGTATACGGGGTGTTCCGCCGTACTGAAACACACCTGTTGTGTTCGCGCCGCACGGGTGGATTGTTTCGAATGTTAGCCGGCGCAGTCGATATATTATATTAAAGGGCAGTAGAATCCTTCTCGACTCCAGAGGCCCCCACACTTAACCCTGTTTTATAGTAACAGTTTTAACTTCTCCTTTGTTTTAATTTCTACACAGTAAACCATGTAACTCAGTTTAGCATGGTAAGCGCTCATAGTCGTGCGGCTTGCGTAGATCGTAACCGATCAATAAAGTTAACACATTGACAGCGGCGGGTCATATTCGATACAATCCACCCATGCGGCGCGCAACACAACAGGTGTGTTTCAGTACGGCGGCACACACCGTACGCGGGCGCGCCGCACGTGTGGCACGAGCAGCCCGCAGTTAAGCAACGTCGGGCGCGGTCGGAAGTTGGATGGGTGACGGCTAGTGGCTAAAATTCATGCGCGCTTCCATGCTTCGGAGGGCACTTAAAGTCGTCTGTCCCGGTTAGCATTAGATAGCAATCGTTAAACCTTGTCGAAGGCCTTGTGGGATGTTTCAAAACATTTGGCACTGGTTGGCCAATATCTCTATCTCCACCAGTATCTCCTAGAGTATCTCCACCAATCCGCATTGGAGCGGCTTGATGAAGTATGCTCTAGGCCTTCCCCGGTTGTGGTATGAGACCCGTGCCCAGGAGTGGGACATAAAAAGGGTTGGAGCCAAAATACGTAAGTAGGAGTAGCAACTCATCTTTGACCGATCTTCGGCAAGACTTCAGTTCTATTTGGGATTGGTTACAAATGTCCATAGGCAGCAGTCACCATTAATCGAGGTCTACATTCTCATTTGCTACTTCCATTCTACATTATATAAAGAAACGTTACATATAGCGCAAAGCAATTTAAAACTATAAGACAAAAGTATATTCTCAATGAAATAAGAATGAACTCAAACTGTGAAGATTTCTTATTATATTTTGTATTGTCTAGAAATTCTTCCAAGAATAAGACATATTGCTAATTAGTTAATTGCTAAGTAGTTGTTAGTGTTTGAATGTTTTATCAATACTACGTTCTTTTAATTTACTAGTAATCTATGAATAAAATTTTGTTCACTTTTTTATGTATGACAAATTTATCACTGCCATCCACATACGACGGTTAATGACCGGAAATAGGACTATACTCCCACTGCTGGGCACGGATCTCCTTTCAGATTGAGATGGGTGAAGACAAAATAATGGTAAAGACCATCACGCTGGCTAAGTGCAAATTGATGGACTTCAAGATCAGTGAAATTTAAGGAGAAGGCGCCGGCATGTACGTTCCCTCACGATATCTTCTTCACCATGAATTTCTAATGCGCACATAATTTCAAAAAATCAGTCCTTGGACTTCGTTCCTTGAACCCCAGGCGTAAGATGTCAAAATTTTTAACACTGTTGTTGACTGCGGCGCTAATATTCGAAACAATCCAACCATGCGGCGCGCAACACAATAGGCGTGTTCCAGTACGGCGGCACACACCGTATGCGTGCGAGCCGCACGGGCGGCGCGGACAGTGAAACACAACAGGTGCGTTTGCCGCAGTCAATGTGTTAAACTAAGCTATAACTACTTTTTAATTTATAGTGTATATTAAAGAGTAATATAGGATGATATATATATAATTCCGGAGGAGAATATAACTATAAAATAGAAGAATGTAGCGGGAAGGATATTGAAATTAAATATTTAAAAGATATTAAAAATAAAACACTAAAAGCACATCATCACTTAAAATGTTCTGTAGATGTGAAGGATCATGTCAATTAAAAAAACGGGCCAAGTGCGAATTAGACACCCGCGTTGGGCGTTCGGTACAGAATTTTGTGTTACGCATATTTTGCAATTGCACATTTACGGTTTTTTGAACGGTTGTTTTTTGCCAAATTCAGAAGTCTAGGTCAACAGAAAGTACCCTATAGGCTTTGATTCCCTTGCAAGGGTCAAAAATTGCGTCATAAACGGCCATACCTTTTGATTGGGTTGATTTAGAAGTATGATTTTTCACAGCTCCATGGGATTGCATAATGAAGTATTTAATATTAATTCCAACTTATTAGCTCCACACGTTCCTGAGAAAACGGGTCTTGACACCAGACGAATAACGAAGTGATTCTACAAGAGTTCCTTATTTTCTCTTTGAGGTACGGAACCCAGAAAATGGTATAAATAAATTTAATAGTATAAACGCTTCATTTAATCGCTACTTTGCTAAGATACTATTTAATTTGGTATATCACATCAATTGTTCAGATTGCAATATAATATTTGATTTTGGCCAGAGGTCTATCACAGATATATTGCTTACTAAGTAACGTTTTTACACGTTCTATAGGTGGTAGAACAATCGTTCGTCTGGGGGAAGTACCACCGCCGCACTCATAATCCGCCGTGAAGCAATTAATGTGTTTCGGTTGGAGAGGTGCGGTTGCCAGGCAGACAAATAGCGAGGCGGCGATCATAGTGCTCAGGAGTAGTGACGCATCCATATACAACCTCAAACGGAACTTCAGTTTTGTTAGAGATTGGATGTGGATGTCCATGGGCTGTAGTGACCACTTAATATCAGGTAGCCTGCAGCTCGTTTGCTACTTTACAAACATTAAAAAAAAAAGATGATTGCCTCGCTGTAAATGTACCCGGCAACAATACCTCTTTAACCGAAACACAAGAATTGTTTCACGGTATATTATGAGAGCAGCGGTGGTACCTCTCAGACAAACGATACTACCACGAAACGATCTATTAAACCACCTATTCAAATTAACACTAAAAAGGCGGGCGATAATTTAGAAACTTTATTTTTATGATACATGTTCCCGACAATCTGATAGGTGGTAGAAATATAGTTCGTCCTGGGAAGTTCCACGCCTGCCCTCATAAATCGCCGTGAAGCAGTTTTCGTGTTTCGGTTAGAGAGGTCCGGTTGCCGAACGCACTTACAGCGAGGCGACGATCTTAGTCCTCAGAAGTAGTGTCGCATCTACACACGACCTCAGACAGAACTTCAGTTTAGTTTGAAGTTAGATGTGTGTCCATGGGCTACAGTGACTACTTAACATCTGGTGGTCATCAGGCTTGTTTGCTACTCTACAAACAAAAAAAAAGACATTCCACAAATCAAATACTCACGTACATATTACAAAAAAACGGTCATTGACCCACACCATCCCACCGCCCTCCTCGCCGCTTTTTAAAGTCGATGTATTTTTTTCATCTTCCTAATGTTAAACCGGTGAAAGTGGCATGTTACATCTGTAACAATAAACATATTTACAGATACGCCGGTTATCCTAAGCTCATCTCGGGGCACCGATATAATGTTTTTGAGCGGTTACAAGTACTACGTGAGGGATAAAAAACAAGTCGGGGGTGTGCAGAGGAAGAGATGGTTTTGCTCCACACACGGCTCTCGGCGATGCAAAGCTTATATGTACACTATAGACACTGAGGTAATTAAAGTTAATTATACACATAATCACCCGCCAGTGTACTAATGTCAAAAAAACAAACACTTTCAAACGAACGTTTTCTACACTCATAGCTCCACACTAAGATACTGTGTGACGTGGGTGTCCTGTACATATACAAAATAAGACCCCGAACAGAAATCTCAATTCATTTAGATGTCTGTCCGGCCGGAAATCGAACATGGAACCCTCTGCGTGTGAGACTGGTAACCGTTGCACCATGCGTTCGTCAAGGTTGTCGTCATCGGACAAGATAGATTAAATTTAGACAATAATATTAATAATATAAAATAATACAATAATTCTGACGAATGTAGATTGACATTTGTTATTAAATTAATACTAATTTGCATAGCCATTACGACGAAAATATAGACCATTGTTCTTATTTAATAATTACCGTGACAAAAAAAATGTGTAAAAATTGCTCTCACTTACTATTCAACACAATATTATATAATTTACTTGTCCGTGTACCTAACTTATGTATTAGAGGTGCTTTAATAATACTAAGATAATGATAATAATAATAGATGTAGTTTCATTTCTACTGTTAATTAAAGTTAACTGTTAAGTGTTTGGTACAAAAATGGTAAAAGCTATAAGTTCAATGCGATTAACAAATAATTTTATAGACTGCGATATAGTGACAGGTACTGTCATAGAAAATCGGAACGAGTTAATGGAAACGAGGTGTGGATGAAATATTGACATCTACAGAGGGTAGATGCTATGGTTATTGACAATTGGTAGTGGTTCGTCCGGGGAGGTACCACCACCACCCTCGTAATTCGTGGACCAATCGGTTGAAGAGGTGTCTTTGCCGGGTACACTTACAGCGAGGCGACCATCTTAGTTCTCAGGAATAGTAACGCATCTACGTTCGATCGCAAATAGGACATTAATCCTGTTCGAGGTAGTCGTGGATTGCATTGACCACTTGCTAGCTACAATTGGTTAGTAATATTTTACCGGTATCAATTCCGTGCATGTACAGATACCGTTCTTGACAAATTTAGATGTTATCGTACTGTGGAAGATGATTTAAATCGATGTCCTAAAATTATCTAACATTCACTAAACATTTTTGCAGAGACTCCTGTTTTCAGTAAGTCTGTTCGCGGTAAACCCTCAATGTTATTGAGTGGCTACAGATATTATTTAAAGGAGGCACAGTACTTTGGAAAATCCACGAAGGTGAGATGGTACTGCTCTACGCACAGCAAGGGTTGCAAAGCGTTCGTGTACACTTTGGACGCTAAAGTTATTAAAATGAATTGTGATCACAATCACCCTCCAGTACAATAGACTCGTTACAAATCGGGGTTTGTCGTGGTGGTGGAGTTACAAAAAACTTTGTTGAAATTTTTCGTCAAAGAACTTTCAGTCTTCAATAGATTGCAATACAGACGCCAGATTTTCGTAGAATATCGTAATGTCGTAGAGGTAATGGGAAAAGAATGATGAATAAACATTTTTTTTAAATTTGGGATATTTTCTTAGCCTGAAGTTATTAATAAGCTTTACGTTAAAGTAATTACAAGAGAATAATAGGTAAATAGATGGTAGAACAATCGTTCGTCTGAGGAAGTACCACCGTCGCCCTCATAATCCGCCGTAAAGCAATTGTTGTGTTTCGGTTGGAGAGCTACGGTTGCCAGGCACACATATAGCGAGGCGACCATCATAATCCTCAGGAGAAGTGACGCATCCATATACAGCCTCAAACGGAACTTCGGTTTTGAGGTTGGATGTGGGTGTTCATGGGCT
>DWKL01003059.1:0-11920 GCA_018249415.1 Phareas burnsi | reverse complement strand
TGCGCTAACCTAAAACCATCTTCTCTGTTGAAGTTTCTAGGGTGTTTTTTGATCTCTATTGCCTCTCTTACTAAACATGGATAGTAATGGCGTTCAGCAGAGATCACCTGAGGTTTATGTAATTCAATCCAGTGGTTAGCCCCTGATTGAAGGATGTGTTCGGCTACCACGGATTTTTTCGGGTCGTTCTTTTTGACTGTCACTCTCGTAAGCGTGAAGAGGCAGAGTTGCGAGCGATTTCAGTGGAAACTGTGTCTGTTCATTATTTCGACCTGAAAACTCCACAATTTATTATGGCCTTAAGTTTTCATGGTTTGGCATATTAGCCAAGACGGGATGACGACTGGGGCTCGACATGCCTCGGGAGGAGTCCAAGTGATGTCGCACAAGGGAGGGCCGATGCTTTTCTTTGGAGATCCTAGACTCGGGCACACTTACAGCGAAGCGACCATCTTAGTCCTCAGGAGTAGTGACGCATCTACGTACGACCTCAGATAGAACTTCAGTTTTGTTTGAGATTACTCGTATTTGAGGTTCCTTCCGAAACGGAATGGAAAGGTCAAAGGTGTGGAGGCGTCACGAGCGCTGATGTACCTGTGTGGTATGGTGTATCATTGCGTGTATGGAGTGGCGGTCGAGCGCGTAGTGGTGTAGGCGAAGCAGGCGATCGAGGTCGTGGCGCGCGGCGGCGGCCTGCAGCAGCTCAGCCCAGGCCGGCTCCGCACCCACGCAGCTCGCCTCTTGCAGTGCGCCGCACAGTCGCAGCGCCTCCGCCCGCAGACACGACACGCGCCGCATCAGCCCCCACACCTCTGCGCACACAGATTACACACATACAAAAATACACACCCATCTTATGTTTCAAATGGACGCTTGCTAGTTATCGTTTGGCGCGAAATACTTCTGCTAAACAACGTTTCGAATAAATTCCGCCAGTGTTACATAATAATACACTTCACGCCACATTCGCTTTTCAGAGTATTAGGTGTCAATGTACACCGTTTCAATTTTAATAGCATCATATAAATTATATGACGTCCGCCTTCATATAAGCTAGATGAAAATTTTAACTAGCTCCAGTAAAAAAACCGCTATAACTGCGTAAACATTTTTCACTTTTAACGTCGTGCAAATAAACTTACTGGGAGTTATTACGTTTCTTAAAAATACGACTAGACAAAAACAGTACATTCGAGACCCGCATGATTCCTACTCATCCCTTTATATGTTAATAGTGCCTTAGATATGAAAAGGTTAGGAGGGTTCATTCAAGAAACAGATACGTGAAATCCATTTATTTGTATAGACAATGTTACGGGCAACCCACCTGGCATGCGCTTAAGGCTCTTCTGCAGGATGGTGTGCTCACGCCAAGCCTCGTGCAGGCAGTACTCGGTGCGTTTGACGCGCCACAGCTGCGCGAACAGCGCGCGGTACCGCGCCGCGCACGTGGCCGGGAACAGCGTGCCCAGCGGCCCGTCCACGCGGTACTGCAGCGCGAACACATCCCAGCCGCAGTCCTCGCGCCCGTCGCCTGGGAGATATTGAGCTCTGGTCAAACTGAGGACTAAAGCTATTTACCGCGATTCGCTCGCTCACTTGGCGTCTCATATTGACGCGACTTACCGCGTTACACGCTTAATGTCCATTAAAGTACCAAGACTGTTTATTGGTATTTTCAATGGTAGCAGAAAAAGAATCTCCAATTTACATGTAAATTGTATGTATAATATGTATGCGAGACCAAAACTGTGATGTCCTGCTCAAATATCGCGTCACATAAAACACGTTCATACAAGTTAGCTGGCTTAATCGGCGCGACATAATTTGGCATCGCGTCCCGCGCGGCATTTGCCTCAATTTGACCAGAGCTTTACTTGTTATAAAATTACATAAAAAATAATGAACCATATTGACCTAGCGACAAATTAACCCCGAGTTCGTGGGTATCAAATTGTAATATTGATTGCATCAATAACTAATAACACTTTAACCGTTATCATTATAAACACCATTCGGAGCAATGTAATATGATAATATAAATGACAATTTAATTATTTTGTTTGTTAATTGTTATGATAAAACTTAATGATTTCGTTTTTTTGTTGTTTTCATAACTATTTTAATTTTACTGACTATAATATTAAAAAATCGTAATGTTAATACAATCAGTTTTTCTAAGTGGGCAATTTTATATCTAACATTGGGATATAATAACAATCAATCAATATGCTGCGGTCACTATCGCCGTATAGTATTCTTCATCATCAACCCATAAATTCCACTGCTGGGCACGGGTTTCCTCTCAGAATGAAAAGGGTTAAACCATAGTCCACTACTCTGGAAATTAGTAGACTTCACACACCTTCGAAAACTTTATAAAGAGCTCTCAGATGTGTAAGTTTTCTTCCGATGTTTTCCTTCACCGATAAAGCAAGTCATGATTAATTTCTTATACCCATATAACTTAAAATATATAAATTAGAGGTGCATGCAGGATTCGAACTCCGGACACTTAGCATGAGAGGACGGAATCTTAACCACTGCTTCTACTAGGCTATAACTGCGTCATTGCATTCTTAATATGTGTAAAATGTGTAAGGCTACTTCAAAAGTTATGACTACATCGATCGAGATGGACCCGCTTACAGTTGGGGTAGAGGTTGACGTGCAGGCGCGCGAGCACGTGCGGCGGCTCGAACTGCGCGTTGGTGGCGCGCACGGCCGCCTCCAGCGTGCACGTCAGGTTGTGCACGTAAAGCGACGAAGCGGGCTTATTCAGCTCTTCCCTAGGACAAGGAATACATTTTAACATTAACATCATCATCATCAACGCGTTACTGTCTCACTGTTAGGCACGTGGTAAGAGAGAGACACTTATATGGGGTTGTTCAATTTAACACCTTGACTGCGGCGTTAATATTCAAAACTATCCAGCCTTGCGGCCCGAAAGACACCTGTCTTTCTCGCAGTCTCCGAACGTATCCGAACGCTAGTGCGGTGGCACACGCGTTCGCCTGTCCTATCTAAATTGGCGTGCAACCAGTGCGGCCGAAAACGCCTGGTGTGTTTTAATTGGCGAGCCACCCGTGAAGTGCACATGCCTGGGGTGTTCTTTTGCCAGAGCGTAACAACGTTCGTGTTGTCCCATTCTGGCGTAGCCCCGGCGAAAACACAGGCGTCCAAGCCGCACGGGTGGCGCGGACAGTAAAACAGAACATGTGCGTTTGCCGCAGTCAACGGGTTAATCTTCATTGGTAATGCCTAACGATAATGTAACGCATCTACGACTGGCACCTCAATCCCATTTAGAATTGGTAATAAATATCCAAGGGCGGCAATGACCACTTACCGTAAGGTAGACTGTATGTTCGTTGACTATTATGTTTTGCAAGCAAACGAGCGTGCAGGCTTTCTGGCAATAAGTGATCACTGCAGCTCATGGACACTGACATCTAACCCCAAACAGGACTGACTTCAGTCTATCTGAGGTCGTACGTAGATTCGTTACTTCTTAGGAGCACTAAGATTGTAACCTCGCTGTAAACGTACCCGAATGCCACATCTTTCCAATTGAAATACCTTAATTGCTTCACGGCGAATTGTGAGGGCAGCGGTGGTGCCTCCTTGAATGAAATATAATTCTACCTCTTATATTTCTATGATATACGAACACACGCGCGGAGTTCCGGGTTCGATTTCCGGCCACGCATCTAAACGATAAATTAAGATTTTGGGTTTGGGTGTTTCTATACTCGTCTTTGTATGTATCCAAGAATACATACCAACTTACAGGCGATCTTAATTCTTAGGAGTAGTAACGCATCTACGTACGATCACAGATAGAACTTCAGTTTTGTTCGAGACAAACAAACAACACACCCACAACACAGGGAATCCTAATGTAAGCCTTTGAGTGTAGAAAGCGTATTTTGTTTATATAAAAGAAGAGATTGTGCGTACGTACTGTAGTAGCGTCATGAGGTGGTGCACGAAGTCGCCCTGCGCCAACAGCAAATAGCGACGGTGCGCTGCCAAGTGGTCCAGCAGGTGGTGGTGCTGCGACAGCGCAGCCAGCAGGCGCCGCGACGCCGCCGCGTGTGCGCCCGCCACGCCCGCGCGCAGCCCGGCCGCCGCCCACCACGCGCTGCCCTCGCCGCCCCCGCCCGCGGCACCCCCCTCGCCACCACCTACGACCGACAAATCCCTTGACAATCGACTCGTACTAAATTTTGTATACACTAAGTATGACTAAGTAGCTTTATCGTAACTTAATTAGTAAGTACATCCGATTACCTCGGTGTTTCCGGACATACTGTATTAAATGAAATTTATTAATACAATATCGATGTATTTCAAATTGCATTTATCCTTTGGTCGTAACTACACTAAGAACAAGAAAAATAGATAGATAGAGAGACATACAAAGAGAGAAAGACATACAGACGGACAGAAAAAGAGGAAGAAAAAGAGAAAGAGAATAAGATACAAACTACCAAGAGATAACCAACCGGTGGTGGGTCGCAGCAGGTCGTGTAGGTGGTGCGCGTGGTCGGCGGGCTCGGGCTCGTCGGCGCACGCCTCGCGCATGAATACCACGCTCTTGCCCGTCGCCAGAATCTGCGCCGCCTCTTCGCGCGTCATGAACGACGGCACCATCCACTCCCTGCCACAAATATATATAATAATATATACATACCATGCATGCGTAGCATAGGTGGCACCCGCGCGAGTATCGATGGTGTCATCCCAGGAATGAGAACTTTAAATCAAGAATGATCTGACAAGCCTCAAGTAAGATTTTTTTGTTATATTATACAAATGGAGACTCACTTGTTAATACGCGCGTGTGAGGAAATCGCCGGCCGAGTTATGTAGCCATTAAATATTATCATTGACATGTCTATAAACAAGTATATTATGAGAAGCAATGTGTCCCAAAACCACTATACTAGCGCCATTTTTTTGCGGTCTTGGATCACCCTTAAACTAGTAGCGCCCTATGAAGTTTCCCCCTTATCTACTCCACGACATACTAGTATTATATTAGATCGAAATGTCGAGGGTTATTTGAGGCTAAATAAAGTTGGAATTTTGTGTGAATCGAGCGTGCGCTTAACGTGACACTCGGAGGGCACCTGTAATGTTATTGTGCTAGATAGTTCTCGAGTGTTTTGTTGTTCATTTAGCTGTTTTCTGTAGAATCTTACTTACCTTACTCTATATTTATCATGCCACATCCGATCAATAGGCACACCGCTGCGACTCTCAATGAAGAATTCATTAAATGGATCGTCAATTTCACCTGCAATTTAAAGAGAATAATTATCTATTACTGCCGGTATGGGTGTACATTGTAATAAAGGGAATAAAGTCATTATATCATTGGTGCATCAATGGTTCACATATCACAGAGCATTTAAACAGAAACAAGTTTTCAACGTACATTTACTAAAACTGCCAATTGTCCTAAACCCGTAAAAGAATACACATTTCACATATAAAGGATATCGCTTGGATATCTCAAATTACGTAAAATACTTATAATAAGAAATGTCTAAGCATTTTAAGGCACAAACACAAAAGAAGTCGCAATTGACCAATACATAATTTTAATTCCGCTTTATTATGAAACCTAAATAAAATTGCAAGCGCAGGCACCGGCTGGTAGAGAACATTTTTTTAAATCCATTATGTAATTGTTTATTAACATGCAAATACAATAAACTTTCGTGTTTCAATTTAATAGGACTCAAATTTGTTTTACTAGTAAAGACACTGTAATTTTGCAAGAAAATATTTTTTGTCGGGGACAATATCAACTTAAATATGACAAACGCAAGCAATCTCTAGTGCGCTCTAAGACCAGCCATCCGCGTATTCGTACACTCTGCAATTCGCATGCGCGACGCGGGTTCTTTCAAGACTACAGGACAATGTATGAAGGTCGCGCACACACACACATACACGTATTCAAACGAAAAGTCACGCCGCACAACAATAACAACGCATATAAGAAACTCTGTAACACGATAAGTACTCACACATTCACAAACGCATGTCGGTGAACTCACCTGTACGATGTTCTGCAAAAGCTGGCATAACGCACTAAACTCAATTGAGCGACGTCCTTTCGCACTTCTATAGTCTGAATACGACGCTATGGGATGCACACATACCGTGTAGCAGCCAGCGAGTGAGCATGAGCAGCAGGGGGTAGGTGAGCGCGGTGAGCAGGCGGCGCGCCAGCGTGGCCACGCGCTCGTCGCCGTGCCGCACGAACCGGTGAACGCATGACGCCAGCTCGCCGCCTGTGACAACACCCCATACCGGTTATATGCTTGGATCTCAAAAGAAAGACATTGTTGCAAAATTACGATATTCTTCCAGCATAGAGAAAGAAGAGTGCGTTTAATATGGGACATATGGTGTGGCGCAGTTGTAACCATACCGGTCTGAGCTTCAGAGGGTTCTGGGTTCGATTACCGGCCAGACAGACATCTAAATAATGAATTTAGCTTTTTTTATATGTGAGTAGAGTAACAAACGAGAGTGCAGGCCACCTAATGTTAAGTGGTCACTGCAACCCATGGACACCCACCCATATTTAACCTCAAACAGGACAGCAATTCTATCGCAAGTCCGTACATAGATCCGTTATTATTCCTGAGGCCTAAGATGGTCGCCTTGCTATAAGTATTATGGACAACTGTACCTCTGGAAACACAAGAATTGCTTTACGGCGGATTATGAGGGCGGCGGCGATACTTCCTCGGACGAACTACAGTGCTACCACATATTAACTACTAGTACGGTACCTTTCTTGTGATGCACGGTGTGCGCGATGTTGGCGAGCCACGTGAGCCGGTGCAGCGGCTCCTGCGCCCACACGCACACGCGCCGCAGCGTGCCGCCGCCGCCGTCGCCCTCGCACACCTGTATTCCCAGTCGCCACCAACATCGAAACTTGAGAACATTTACAATCGATTTGGAAGGATCAAATCCAGAATACAATATGAGACGATACAAGTGTGAAGGAGACGTGCTTCATAACATGAGTTTAGCGTGTTATGCGAGTTTTGGTGTATAAAGTGTTTTTATGCTTGTCACTACTCATGAGGACTAAGATGGTCGCTTCGCTTTTAAATGTATCCGACAACCACAACTTTCTATTCAAAACACATGCATTGCGGCGGATTGTGATGGAGGCGATAATACCTCCCCGGACGGACCAATAAAATAAATCAAACGAAATTCAATCTTATTTCAAAGGTAATTCAAGTTTAATATTGTATTCGTATAGACAAACTTTAGGCCACTTTACTAACAGTAATGTACATGCACATCATTGTGAATGTGTTAAAATTGATCAACAGAATATAAAATACCTAATTTTATGCTCTGTGAACTGATCATGTTGCAGTGATTCTTGTGTACACTTTTATTGTGCGTGACTTTTCGTTTGGATATGTGCAAATGAGTGTGTCACAGCAGGGGTAGGGATGTATTGGCGACAGCAGTCGCGGAAGATTAGCACATGGTAATATTTCTAACCCTCTTATATTGTTCTGTAGTTGAGTTGATGTATCTTAAAAATCCAAATGTCGACTTTTCGACAAAATCTTCCTTAAGTTTAAAAAAAAACTTAGAAGATTATGGCCTGAGCATATTTATGTAAAAATTATAATAACCTATTATCAGAAATATTTTATTACGTATTTGCAGCAATATAAAAGTAGAAGAGAAGTAACTAACCTGTGACTGTAAAAGCGCAACACTCCGATAGTACTCTGTAAGTTCATCTCTGATTGACGCCACCAAGCCTTCACCCATTAAGCCTAAAAAATGAACAAATAATATTAAGTAATAGCTGATAAAAACCGCATTTTTTATTATTTATAAATATCATATACCAGAAAATAATATACTTTTTCGGCTTTGTTACCCAGTTTATTGAGGCAATAATATCGATAAACTTGTTAAAAGGTTATTGATATGTATTCTGTATGCTAATTTAGCATGCAGTTTACTTGATATTAAATGGTGATTCCGCCCAAGGACATGATAAACCAAAGGCTAAATTGGAACACCTCCTTATATAAGGTGTTAGGCTTTTTTTTTCATTTAGGTTAATAAACAAACACAAGATATTCAAATAAACTCATGAACCAACACCGTTAACTACATTTACTATAGATTACACTTTGAAAGTGAAAACCGTTTGTACGATTTGCTGCTGTATATATATGCTAGATATTGTATTAATACGTATAGATTACGAGGTACTAATTGAAAGATATAGTAGAATATAAGATTTAATACGTAAAAATAGCTAGCTCGAGTACACGCGACGCGATCGGCCGCTAGTTATGCACTGATTAAGTAAATCGCTTAAGACGACCACGCGCGGTACCCAAATTGCTGACAAATAAGAACTATATGTACGGTGTTGGACCGTACACCGTTTATACTCTAATACTATTAATTAAATTGTCTAGAAGAACAATACCAATTTTTTTATAACAAAATAGCACCTTTTCAATATTTGTAAAATCTTTTTTTGTGAAGATTAGAATAAACATGGAGAGTGGTATACATTTATGTAAATGTGCCTTGCTATTAAGTAAATTACCTTGGGGCATAAGACCAGAAGATGGGTCGATGAACTCCTTGAGCCGGTCGTGCAGGAAGCCGAGGTGCGCCACGCGCGAGAACAGCGCGCACACGGGCCGCGGCCAGCCGCCCGCCGCGCGCGACTTCACGCCCGTCGCCGCCAGCACCGCCTCGCGCACGCACGCGCGCTCGTTCGCTCGATCTCAGATTTTGTTTTTTTTTTATAACATAGAAGTAGCAAACGTGCATGCAGTCCACCTGGTGATAAGCGGTCACTGCCGCCCTCTAATCCTATTTGGGGTTGATTGCAGATGTCAATCAACTCCATATAGAATTGAAGGCTTACGTAGGGTCCGCCACAAATGCTATTCCTGAGGACTAAGTCGAAATAACTCATGTAAGTATCTCAAACCCTCCAAAGCAGAACATAACAGTATTTAACGATACTGTTACAAAATTGAAATCATGCCTCCAGAATCATACCACTAGGTTAAAGGGTTCTATTTTACCACCCTTAGAATATAGTACTTGCTAGAATTGTATGTGATATTGATTGTTCACTAAATTGGGCAAATTAAGTGAACTAAAAACTATCATACTAGTTACTAACCATGAGCCAAGATATTGACCTTTTTAAAACTGTTTTAATAAGGTATAGATTGAAATACATGTTGATATATTTGGTTTCTTGACTACATTCACCAAATTTGATATAGACTAGATATTGTTGTCAACATTTTTTTCATGGAATTTTCGCAAGTTGTTAGTAAGTCAAGGGATTAGGTAAGTATGTGTTTCCTTTCTGTACCTTTAATTTGTATTAAAGGTAGGAAACATAATAAGTATGTAATCTAAAACAAAACATTTCACTTACCATATGATTGTAATGCAAAAACCATGTTGCTGTTATTAGATGGCAGACTTTGGCTGGAGGTCTGTTGCTTGGGTAGATTAGTACCCCACCCCACTGAACCCATGGTACTTTTACTGGTGCTTGATATTGTTCCTGATAAACCGACAGCTGAATTCTGAAAAGCATTCATCATTATCTTAGTTTTGGTTCATGTGTCTACACTGATTGATGTCTATGGTCTCTATGGTCAGAATTACAGCAGCTTGTGACAAGCTTGCCCAATTACATCAGAAAAAAAACTCAGACTTATTTTTATGGTTACCTGAATAGAGCAAGTACATTCTGATTATGTCATCAGACTCAAGGTTCTATAGAATCAAATTTAAGCTATTAAAAAATGTGCTCCCCAGTATAGTTCAGTTGGCCAATTAGATAATATAGTAATTATATATAGAAAATATATATCTATTGAAATATCATTCAACAGAATATTATATAAACATATTTAATTGTCGAACAATATATCTTGAACTAGTTTTTCAGATTATAACTTACTGTAATACCGAGATTCGGCATTGGGAACAGCTGCTGAGTGGAATCTGAAGGTTGTGGAACCTCTGACAGTGCAAGAAGCAGAGATAACACTGACACTCTCTGCTTCAGGATAAACTGTCAAAGAATGAATATCAACTTTAGTTATTTAAATAGCAAAAAGTGATATCAATATTCTAAATATATCCATATAATCTCTTAAAAATGACAAAGATGAAATATGAAGTTTAGATCACCATACTAACTTTGTTTTTTTTTACACATTAAAACATTATGAAGAATTGTCAGGCCAACTTACATCCTGTTTTCCTTAAAGCAAGTGAAAAAAAATTTTTCATTTCATATTCAAAGGTATGTTTGTTTTATTAAACTCAAAACATGGAATACTGTGATTTGTATCACTGCTCTAACTTACATTACCTACAAATAAATCTATTTAATAAACAGCCAATAACTTACAGAATTTTTCAACTTTACATAGGATTCATTGAACTTATCAGCATCTTTGGGAGATATACTGGCAAGCCGGGAGTGAATCCTCTGACAAAGAAGTCTCTCATCTTGAATTGTGCATGAGAATTGTGAAGAAGACTGTGCAGTGAGGAGATCACTGATTGATGACAAGTATGAGGATGCTACCTCATATGCACCATCTACAATAACATAGATTCAAATTAAAAAAATAATAAATGAGGCAACTGCTTATTTTATTCCATAAACCTTTTTCAAATGATTTAGTCGTACATAATCACATTTCTATATACCTATTCTTATTTTAGATAGCAAATCACGAATGAAATCCTGCAAATTGCTCATATAACAGTCAAAAACGTTTAGTGAAAAAATATTCAATCAAAAATAGCGCAACAACTACAACTACATTGACAGTTTGATTCATAAAATAAAAACAAAACAAACCTGGCTCGGATGACAGTAACACGCATAGTTTTTGAAGTAATGCGGCAATTTTATTAGCCGAAATATCCATAGCTAACATTAAATTCTGATCTCTCTGATCTGAGATCTAAAATTTAAATAAACACTTCAGTTGCTATGTTCTAGTATTAGGTCTGTCACTTTTGTAGTGAACCGTCGATTACAATAGTTACCGGAGTTTAAGCGCTTCACTGTTTGTCATTGCACGATTAATAAAACAAATTAGATAGCCTTAAATGTCACAAAACACATTTTTTCAGAATTTGTATTTTATTTTGGTTGATAATTTTGTATGGAAAGATAGCATTGGTCGATTTGATAATGATAGGTGGTTCCGTTGATTTGATTGTTATTTTTTACAATTTATAATATTTGAAGTTTGTAATACATTGTGTCACTGGACTCATTGTCATTCATTTGACAGTAGGATATTAACAGATTGCGTTTGTTCGTTTTTGCGTAAAGGTTAATGTATACATTGGGTGGCACAATGTAGCGTTCTACATTACAAGATTTATAATTGCAACGTGGCCTTCAGTATAATAGAAGGCAAGTTGCAAGAGCACTCTGGCATTTCCCTCGTATTTACTAGGTTGATTATAAAAAAACAGTAACATGACACTGTTTTGGAAATTTATCATATCACATTTTTGGTTTAATTGTTATTATTATATTCGCCTAAATCCTTAATTTCAATTTCTTAATTTCAATAATACAAAAGCAGGCAAATTAGTTGTTGCTTTATTTGTGTATCGTACGAGAGCGCACTGGTTAAAAAATTGATAATTTACGTAAAGGCGAAATTGTATCAATATTTTTTTAGGATTAGGGACCGCCTAGTGTGGTTCTCAAATTTCAAATACTGTCTCAGCATCAGATGCTAATACTATCTAGAAATTTTTATAATATTTTATTTTTTTCATTAAAAACATTAATTATACCCAATTTATATTAATATTTGATTAG
>DWKL01003058.1:0-11921 GCA_018249415.1 Phareas burnsi | reverse complement strand
TATGTAATACATCTATTATTAATCAACGACCATAATGAAGATGACATATAATTAAATTAAACACATTCTGTACAGAAATAACGATTATCTTTTTGACCTAACTCTCCTACTTAATCTGGAATCTAAACAAGCATAAGGAACAGAATTTCCAATTAAGCGAGATCCGTAATTCAAAGACACAATCAATAACTTTGCGGCCAAAGTTACGAAAACAAAGTTTGAGGTCGAACAAGTTGTGGGTCGCAATCAGCCTCAATGTTAAAAGCCGAAAGGGGACTTTTGAATTTCTAATTATTTTATGCGAAGTCACTAAAACACTGTTTTAGTTTTTAGTTTGTAGAAAATTTATGTGATTCACATAAAAAAAATTAAACAAACACTATCAACTTTTATAATTTGCAGAAAGTTATTTGAAGAAATTAATTTTTTTTTTAATTATTTGAAGAAATTAAAATTATTTGAAGATTTTTACTTAGATTTTTATACTAATTACTACTTAGATTAATACGTACTTATTTTAAATTTATTCAATTAATATTAAACTTTATATTTGTCACACATTGTTTGTTGCCTGCTACTACTATTTACATAAAAGTAGCAAATAATAGGAATTGTTTAAACGCAAAATATCATAAAATAAGAATTGCATTATTACCAAAAATCGTAAAATAAGAATTGCTTGAAAATATAACTAAACATTTTATTTTTATTTTCTTTAATTTCTCAAAATACGTTACACGAAACATTTCGTATAGGTTAGTTCAAGCGATGCCTACAAATCCAGCGGATATTCAATCAGAAACAATAACCGCCACGGTCTTTGATACCGCCAGAAACCAAACTTCAAATTCATCAAATTCCACTATTCGGGGTCACGATCAATAACTTGCGACTAAAGTTTCAAAAGTTTGAAGGCGACCAGATTATAGGCTGCAATCGGTATCAATAGTGAAAACCGAAGGGCATTTGAATAATTATATAGAGGTGAATAATTATATGTAGGTTTCGATTGAATAACATTGTACGAGTTTCTTTTTGTTTAAGAATTTATTATGTTCTTAATGTAGCCTGCGTCACGTGGTAAGACATTCCTATTTGTCCTTAAAAGTGGCAACACATGTAGCCTGCGTCAAGTAGTAAGACATTTCTGTTTGTCCTTTAAAGTAGCAACACATGTAGCCTGCGTCAAGTAGCAAGACGTCCCTATTGGTCCTTAAATATAGTAATACCTGTAGCCTGCCTCAAGTGGCAACTTCCATTCTTGGTCCTTAATAGTAGCAACACAGGTAGCTTGCCTCAAGTAGGCCTCCAGTCATAACAGTTTGTGATGTATGGACTGTTGTGAAACAGTAAACTCACCATATCATTCTGCACGTCACGTAGATGGTCCCGTATTCGAACCCGGGCAGGCAGATATCGGAATTATCCAATATAAGAATATTGTTGTTGGTCAGGATGTTTACTATTTATTTAGTCTGGTTATATATTTCACGCTTATTCCAACTTATTGAAACATTTGGAGCTTATGAAAAATTATTACTATCAACACTCAGAGATACATAAAGACAACTCACGCACTGCACACGAGCAATGATAGCCTAGTGGTTAAGATTCCAACCTCTCAAACTGAGCGTCCGAGGTTCGAACCCCACACGTACCTGTATTTTTCGAATTTATGTGCGTATTAGGAATTAATGATCACTTGCTTAAACGATGAAGGAAAACATAGTGAGGAAGTCTAGACATTTTAGAGTTCTTTGTAAAGTTCTCGAAGGTGTGTGAAGTCTACCAATCCGCACTTGGCCAGCGTGGTGGACTATAGCCTAACACTTCTCATTCTAAGAGGAGACACGTCCGCAGCAGTCGGACATTAAAGGATCGATGATAATGACGCATGCTTAGCTCCAAAACAAACTTTAAATTCCGCTATTAACTTCCGCCAGCCCAGGAATCAAACCCAGGCCCCCTGTGTGGTAGAATAGTATTTAGTATCGTAATGATTATTTCACACTAGTCATTAAACATCTATTCATAGACTCATTTTTAGATTAAAAAAAACGTTTATATAAATCGAAAACCGTTTAAATTGTAACGGTTTTAAATCGTACCATTTATCATTTATTAGTACGATATAATACTCTACAGTTTATTAATATCGACAAAGCTTTTATCAAAGCCTTTGTGAAACTTAGTATTGCACGCACGCCGCACCGCGTTCTATTTTTACACGCATTCAAAGCTCATATATTGTTGCTCTCGAATAAAACCAACTGAACCGCACGCTACCATTGCAATAGCTAATCAATAGTGGTTGCTATAGACAAAGTTTTCGATTCTTTTTTGTTTGTTGTTTTTGTCTATCAAAATAAAATATTGATGTAGCAATGAATTGTTGTAATAAAAATTTAAAATATTTTGATGTAGCAATAAAGTCATTGTTGAAATATAAATTATATTCTATATTATTCGCTAAAATAATTACAATTAAAATAAATATATCAGTCGTCATGGCGCATAAACCATTGCTGGAAGTTTTAATTGAGAGCATTAATTGTGATTAAAAAGCTTGAAACATTATTAATGTACATACATATTTATAGATATTTAGTTTAATTTTTTAATTAACCAGATCACCTAGTGATTGTCGCCACATATGATCCTGAATAACCAGATGAGTCACCAATGCATCTCCGACTTTGAACCAGAATTCTCATGGCATACCTTTTGAAAACGCTTCAAGATTGTCCCAAAAGGAAGCTCGATTCATATCATGCGCGTACATAGGCCTGGAGCATAATCCACCACGCTGCTCCAATGCGGATTGTTGAATTTCTCCAACAATCTGACATGGGTTAGTGGCCAACCCGTGATAGATGTTTTCAAACCACCAATAGGCCTCCGACATGGTTAAACGACCGCTGTCCAATGATAACAACCGGGCCCGACAGCTTAACGTGCCCTCCGAAGCATGGAAGCGCGCATGAAATTTAGTTACTAATCACCGATCCACCTCCCGTTTGCACCCGACGTTGCTTGACTTTGTAGATCGGTACGATCTACGCAAGCCGCGGGGTTGTGCGTGCTTCACCTTTCTCTAGTATCACGTGATAATCATAAAATTTTGCTCCAGCGGATTGGTTTACAATTGACCAAATAGAAACTTATTCGACTAGATACGCGCAGGGATGTAAAGACCTCATTCGAGCGAGACACAACATACACATCAGCCGCGTCGCGTGTCGAGAACCATTTACATATTTTATCAAGTAAACAGGCATTAAACAAGCGAGCATCTATCCTCGCCATCGTTCTAAACCTCGCCTGGGTTGCGGTCCTGTGACACGACGTCAAACTATCAATAATTCAGAGTACCAGCTGGCGTTTCGGGATTTTAAAAATCCTCAACGCGGTATGAAAGCGATCTTGTGGGAGTGAAAAATGATAAGCTGGTAGGACATATAGGATTTAATATAAACGTTTTATTAAAAGGAGATGAAAAGTTGTAAAGAGTAAATAATCATAACAGACTTCACAAAGTAGTAAAAAAATAATAATTGGGACTGTTTTTATTATTTCAAAATACCTACATTTGACATATAATCCGTTTCGAAGTTACACATAAAAGTGTTAAAATGTGTATTGGTATGTATGAGTTAATCAAACCGACTTAACAGATTTTGATAGGACTTTTATGCAAAGGCAGCGTTTTCTAAGAGGTCAATTTCATGCATAAAACATTAAGTATATCTTAAGCGTTAAGTACTGATTTTTTAGCAGACAAAAATTTCAACAGCATTTTAGCTACTTTTAATTAAATTAATCCAGGGCTAAACTTCACTCCGTGTCCAATATCATAATCACGATCATTTATTTATTCACTTAAGTAACAAATATATAAACATCTTTCTCATTCTGAGAGGAGACCCGTCCCCAGTAGTGGGGCATTAATGAGTTCATGATGATGATGATGGTGTATAAATAATGAGTATAAAATTTCAAAATTACATTTTTAATTATAACTCCTCCCTATTTGAACCCAGAATGGTTCATATAGCGACAATCAAATTTCTGATATATCCCACAAGTTTATTATGTATAACCTATATGCCCCTCAATGTACATAGAAAATTCAGTTTCAACTGTAAAATATTCAACACGTATCTACAATTCGTGTTGTTTGTTCTGTTTATTGCCCCGTTTTAAGATTTTAGCAACTACCATTACATTACGTTTTCATTGCTCCATTTGTACTTAAAGTTGGAACACGAAGGATATTATTCTTCGCTATTTTCCGAAACTTACGAGGCGTTCCATCCTAGTCCTGAGGGATGACACTAGTTAGATATGACTCCCATTCCGTTTAGACTAGCTAATTACTAATATCTGTATATCAAGACGCGGTAGTGGAACGTCAGATGAAAAAATATTTGCCTATGGTTTCCAAAGTTTATTTAAATTTATAAGCATTGTATTTCTTGATATTTGTGTTTTTTTATGTGAGAAGAATACCAAAAAAGCGAGCAGGCTATCTGATGTTTAGTAGTCACTGCAGTCCATGGACACCCACGTCTAACGTCAGACAGGACCGAAGACTGAGTTTGAGATGCATCACTACGCCTGAGGACTAAGATCACCTCTCTGTAAATGTACCCAACAACCACACCTCTCCAACCGAAACACGAGAATTGCTTCACGGCGGATTCTGAGTGCGGCGGTGGCATCTCCCCGGACGAACTATTGTTCTACCATTAAAGTTTATCTTACCATACTCTTCAAACTAAAGCTTTACTACTGTTATAAGCCAGAAATACTTATAGACCGGTGCCAAAAGCGAATAACAAAAAATCCTATCACCTCGTTTTAAAATCTATTCTGTTTTAAAATACGTGACAAAGTATTAAGTAATTAATAATATTATAGTAGTGATAGCCTAGTGGTTTAGATTCCGGCCACTTGCGCTGGGTTCGAATCTCGCACACACATCTGATTTTTCGAAGTTATGTCCGTATTAGAGATAAATTATCACTTGTTTTAACGGTGAAGGAAACCACACCTGAGAGTTCTTTGTAAAGTTCTCGAATGTGTGTGAAATCTACTAACCTGCACTTGGACAGCGTGGTGTACTATGACCTAATAACCCTTCTTATTCTGAGAGGAGATCAGTGCCCAACAGTGGGACATTACTGGCCGCAATGTATGTAGGAATAGTTGTAGTTACAATACAAACTGCCGCGTCGCGTGACTACAATAATACGAACTATACAAACATCAATTCCACGCCCAAATAGAGTCGCGAACAGACAAATAATCTGTCTAATAAAAATTGTAACGATGAAGGAAAACATCGGAAGATAGATGTAGTAATAGGTGTGTATGGAAGTTCAAAAATCCACACTTGGCCAGCATGGTGGACTACAGCCTCACCCTCATTATTTCGAGGAACCACATGTCCAGTAGTAGAACAATAGCGAGTTGATGGAAAATTGTATATTTGCGTTAACATGAATTCACTCGAAACTTTCCACGAACACGTACACCGGACGTGTTTTAATTAGCTATGAACCTGCAAACAATTTGTTATTAATAAAGTAATTTCATATATTCGTATAGCTAAAATAACATTACTTTTTAATCTGTAGTACTCGACGAACTAACAGTAAATTATCAAAACAACTATGTTGTAAGTAGACTTTAACGTAAACCATAGATTATAATATAAAGGCACTTAGGTCGTATTGTCAAATAAGTCAAATAAGTGTCGACGGAAAATTATTTAAACAAGATATAATATATATGCAACAATTCTTACATTTCGTATTCTTGTTCTACATATATAACTAGACATAGTATGTATATTCTCAATTACATAGTACTTTCTACTCAGTAATATTCAGTAGCAAAGTAAAGACTCCCAACGGCGATAGAAGCTGCAGACTAGACGATGTATGAACTTGTGAAATTATATATTTCGTAGTAGAAACGGAAAATAACATAGGAATACGTAGCAACGCTACGCCCGCTACGTGAAGATCGTAGCCAATATTTACCTATAGTAATATGGATGTTTCTAAATAAAGAGATGGGTCCATGATTTAGAGATTAATATTTTTTTATTTATGTTTGAAAAGTAGCAAATGAACGCGCTGGCTACCTGATTTTAAGTGGCCAGCGCAGCCCATGCTCACCCACCATCCATCAGCCTTTTAAAGTCCACTGCTGGACATAGGCCTCCCCCAATCGGCGCCAATCCAACGGGTTCTGTGCTTTCTGAATCCAACGGCTAACCGTTGCCTTCTTCAAGTCATTAGTCCACCTTGTCGGAGGGTGACATGTGCTCCTTTTGCCTAGACACCCACATCTAACCTTAAACAAAATTGAAATTCCGTCTGAGGTCGTACGTAGATATCTCTACTCCTGAGGACTAAAATGGTCGCCTCGCTGTAAGTGTGCCCGGCTATCACCTTTCCAAACCAAGCATAAAAACTCCTTCGCGGCGATGTACCACCTATACATTTTTTTATTGTATAGTACAAAACATTAAAAATAAATCCTGTTTGTCAATTAATACTGTCCTTGTCCTGTCCCCTTATATCATTTGTTAATTAATAATGTCCTTTTTACCGCAAAATGTGGAGCGACCTTCCTCCTGACGTATGGGGTTCTTTGAGAAAGGTGTAAAAAGAGTTCTCCTTCAGAGCCGACGATGCATTGGCAACTTCTCTGCTGTTGCAAATGTCCTTAGACGACGGTGACCACTTTCCATCAGGTGGTACCTCAGCCTTATTGTTAGGTTTAGTTATACAAAAAAAATACGTAGTCGATAAAACTGTTTTAGATTGCACATTTGATAGATGCTACGGAATCGAATCTAACCGATCGTTTTACGAGAAAATACGTTTCACCTTCATTATGGTCTTTGTCATATTAATATCACAGTTAAAATGAAGTTAAATACCTCCCAAGTTAAAATTAATCCTGAGCCCGTCGAAAACAACTTTCAACTAACTTAGTTCAACGATAGGCACGACACTAAAAGTGACTGCCGATCAGAATTTCACTTAGCAAATTGAGGTTACATTTATTTTAGGAACTGTGTATTTCTTAAATGTGTACTAAATTCTTATTCATTTTTATATAGTCTTCTGTATTTTTCAAAAAGAACCCGTGATTCTGTCTTCAAATGTACTATTTTTAAGTGAGAAGAGCAGCATACTAGCGTGCAGGTCACCTGATGTTAAGTGGTCACTGCAGCCCAGGGACATCGACATTAAACATCAAATAGGACTGAAGTCCTATCAGAGGTTGTACTTAGAGTTGTCACTACTTCTGAAGACTAAGATGGCCTAAACTACTGGACGACTACTGTGGACTAAAACTAAAACGCGTCGTTGTAAGTGTACCCGACAGCCACACCTTCCCAACCGATACACAAAATTGCTTCACGGTGGATCATGAAAGTGATCAGCGTGTCTCAATAATATGCTTAAATGAATTGAACCTCAAGAAAGTCGTTGCGATTTCTTTAAAAATACGTCTTAATATGGTATTTTTAAAAAACCTCTATATGTAACCTCATTTATTTAAAAAAAAACAATTACAGTTTTACTCTTTACTTGTTTTTACTCTTTCACGTAGAGCAACTTATGCTATCAATTTATTTTAAATTAATTTTAAAATCCATTCTCTTTTTCCATTAGAGAAACAGCGAGGATGACGTCCATTGAAATATGGAGGTGAAAAAGCATGACAAGCCGGGCAGCCTTTCGCCCGTGAAGTGTGCTGTGAAGAAGGAGGGGGATGATGGAAAGACCAGGTCCAAGTCAGAAAAGGAACTAAAGCTACCTCCGGAAAAGTCTCCGACTGATGACGGGTTGAGGAAAGAACGAAGACTTTCAAGAGTAAGCGAGAGTTCCAAAGATACGTTTGACAGGTGAGTTGTATAAGTATTATTATAATCAACCCATTTCTGTCCTACTTCTGGGCATAGGTCTCCTCCCAAATTGAGAAGGCTTAAACCGTAGTCCACGCGTTGCCTAGTGTCGATTGATGATAGACTTCACATATCTTTTAAAAATCCTTGCGAAGAACTCTCAATGATGTAGGTTTTCTCGTTTTCCCTTTTGATTAAAACAATTAACAATTAATTTGTAATACGAACATAACTTCGACAACTCAGAGATACCTGTTATTGGAACCCTGGACCAACAGCGTAAGAGGCCGTAATCCCTTTCGATAGGCTATCACTGATTTTACAAATTTGCTATAATTTAAATTGTTAAACTTCCAGAAGATATAAGAACGTATTTTTAAAGGTGGTACAACTTTAGTTCGTACCAGCGCTGCCTTCACAGTCCGCCGTGAAGCAATACTTGTTGAAGAGGTGTAGTTGTCGAATACACGTACGAGCGAAGAGACCATCTTAGTCATCAATGGTAGTGATGCGTCTATGTACGATCTCAGATAGGCCTACAAATCTGTACGAGCTTAGGTGTCCATGAGCTACAATGACAATCTTAACATCAGAGGACCTGCATGCTCGTTTGCTATTCTTGAACCATAAAAAAAAAGTCGTATGATATACCTTACAAAGGCTTCTACGTTCACTTTCTAAGCAAACATTGGCAAACAAGGATTAATTTACATTTGTTTGTTTACATTATTACTAATCCAAGACAGTTACAGAACAAGGACCCTAGTTTAGTTATAACTGTTTCAGTAAAAAGTTATATATTAGCGCTCATTCTGACGCCGTCACTGCAACGTCGTGGCTTTGGAACTCCTCCAGATATGATAAGAACCCGATGCCAGAAATGGAAACTATATATTTGTCTAGGCAAGATCATACGCCTTTACGAAGCAGCTGTTCCAAGAAATGATGGCGTCGGAGATTCTCTTTCCTACCTGATGATGTCGTTCCTGATTTAAGGACCCTGGTCGCGCAGTAACCATACCAGTCTAGCTCGCAAAGGTTTCTGGTAACTATACCAGTCTGACACGCAATTCCGGATTAAACCCCAGGCGGATACATACATTTTGAGTTTCGATTCCTGTTCTAGATCTCGTATGCGTTTTTGCATACGTCCCTAGTATCCTCGAGGGAATCCTAGTGTGGGGCTATGAGTGTAAAATGCGTTATTTATTTATTTTAGTCCACACTAGGGTACCCCACTAGCGCTACGGCTGTGAGTGTAGAATGCGTTATATATTTATTTTCATCCACACTAGGATGCCCCACTAGCCCCGCGGCTATGAGTGTAGAATGCGTTATTTATTTATTTTAGTCCACACTAGGGTACCCCACTAGCGCTACGGCTGTGAGTGTAGAATGCGTTATATATTTATTTTCATCCACACTAGGATACCCCACTAGCCCCGCGGCTATGAGTGTAGAAATCGTTATTTATTTATTTTAATCCACACTAGGATATCCCACTAGCCCCGCGGCTATGATTGTAGAAATCGTTATTTATTTATTTTCATCCACACTAGGATACCCCACTAGCCCCACGGCTATGAGTGTAGAACGCGTTATTTATTTATTTTAATCCACACTAGGATACCCCACTAGCCCCACGGCTATGAGTGTTGAATGCGTTATTTATTTATTTTCATCCACACTAGGATACCCCACTAGCCCCACGGCTATGACTGTAGAATGCGTTATTTATTTATTTTCATCCACACTAGGATACCCCACTAGCCCCACGGACATGAGTGTAGAATGCGTTATTTATTTATTTTAATTTGGACTCATTGCTAGTACGTACAACAAAACTCTAAAGTTATTTCATAAAAGCTTTCCAAACGTTGATATTGAACCATGTCCTTTGTTGAGCCGGCAGCCTGGAATTTAATATCATATTAAATTGCAGGCTTAGTTCCGTGATTAGTTTGTACAGAACGTACTACTTACGACATGTCTACATAAAATGTATCGTACAGTGTATTATAACAGCGTTCGTATCCCCGCAGCTTGTATAAATCGTACCAATGTACAAAAGCAAACAACACACAAATTAATACACGCTTCCACTCTTCAAAAGCGCATTAAGCTATTGACCTCAATTATCAATCTTAGATGGAATTCATGTAATTTTGTAGGCGTTTTTAAGGGAAGTTAAAAATATCCGATACTGATTTACGAATAACATAATATCTCCACCGATTTCAATTGGAGCAACGTGGTAGAGCATGCTCCAAGCCTCCACCAAGTATAAGAGGAAACTTCCGTTTTGCCACTGCAATTGCAATTATAATTATTATAAAGCAATTGCGGCCGTGTAATTACAGTGGAATTGTCGTTAGATATCTCGTGGACGTATGTCGGACATGAAGATTTATTATAATCCACTACCTAATTGCACATACACATACAATAATTAAACCGATTAAGCAGTGTAAACCCAGTCGGATGAATATCAACCTCTCAATTTAATCTCGGGTATACGCCACTGATTTTTCGTAGTTATCTGCATATTCGAAATTAATTTCACTTGATTTAACGGTTATGGACAACATCATGAGTGGACTTACATGCCTGAAAATTCATAAAGTTCTCAAAGTCTCGAAGTCTACCAATGCACTTGGCCAATGTAGTAGAGCAAATCTTAATTCTCATACTGAGAGAGATCCGTGCTAAACGGTGGGACAACAATGGGTTACCGGAGGACCAAGTACATAAAATATAAATTAATCGCGTGCGCGTTCGCGTAGTCACAAAAAATAAAATAATGTAGTCCTCGCGTACAAAGTGCGTATTAGAAACTAATTATCACTTGCTTTAACGGTGAAGGAAAACATCGTGAGGAAACCTACAAATCTGAGAGTTCTCTATAAAGTTTTTGAAGATGTGTGAAGTCTATCAATCTGCACTTGGCCAGCGTGGTGGACTATGGCCTGATCATCATTGTGAGAGGAGACCCGTGCCCAGTAGTGAGACATTAATGGTTGATGATGATGATGATGATGATACAAAACCACGTATAAAAATAGTTATGAATAGATACGAACCATGGATTTGAAAACAATGATATCCAACCAATCATTGTTACATTTTGAAATCAGCGGCAACAAAAACTATAGTAATACTTTGAACGTTCCGAAGTTCTGTCCTATTTTCGGTCAGGTCGAGTACTTCGCTAACAAACTTACGAACAAAAACCTTTGTTTCTGTTGTATTGATTTATTACTTCGTGCAAGCGTTCTGAACCGCAGTCGGTTTTGTTTTACGGGGTAATTGCCATCCATTCTAGGAAATACGGCAGGAATCTTAAGGAATCCGTCTCACCGCTGACGAGCAACGCGTGAAAGAACGAAATAAGATCTACAATAATTTCAAGAAAACTTAAATGTGTGTTTTTTATTATCGTTTATATTAGTTATCCGATTATTATCCAGGAATATTCAATAAATATCTGTGTTTACTAAAACATTTAAGCTATAGTTTAACCCAGTTGAACGATTGAGTAAAATTGTAAACACATATCCTGTAATGTTGTGTTAAAGGAAATTAATCACCATCAAATTCCATTTCAATACTAAAAACGTCGCAAATTATTGAATTATTTAATCCAGTAAAATAAACATGTTATCTTAATCGGGAGTGAAATAAACAAAAGCTCAATTTATGTTGGCCACGTGCACCGACGGATTGTTCATTTGATTCTATTATAACGTTGTAGTTTGGCTGCAACCCTTTTTATAGTCCACTGCTGGGCATGGGTCTCCCCACAACTGTCCTGGAGCACAATCCACCGGCCTCCTCCAATGCGTATTGGTGAAGTTAATACGAAATAGTGGTCGAATGTGTTCCAATTGCTCATGAAACCTCCGAAAAGATTTAACGATTATTATCTAATGATAACAACTGGTACCAACTGGTACCGATAACTTAACGAGTACTCAGAAGGACGGAAGCGCGC
>DWKL01003057.1:0-11922 GCA_018249415.1 Phareas burnsi | reverse complement strand
ATGTTGGATAACTATAACAACATGAACGAACATATTGGATGTAACTTTTAACTACACATTTTATCTATGTTTCCATCAACAGTATAACAACCTTATAGTTGCAACTAATAATATGGCGCACGTAATAGATAGTATTTTATATTGTTTTAAACACTTTCGAATACGCACGGTAACGCGGATATATCTACGTGGTATTTCTTGATAACACTTTTTATTATTACATTCGTAATGATCGCGATGTATGTTATCAAATGGCTTGGTCACGTTTTACTTGCGGGTTATAAACATTTAAATATCGTAATGAAAAATGTTTGTGTAAGTACATTTGTTTAAGTGTTACGATACATTCGATACATAGTACTAGTTTGTATTGGGATTCGTATTCGAGAAATAGATCTATGAGGTACCGCAAAGATAGTATCAAAATTTCGAAAGCTATTATTCACTTGACGGTAGAACTCTTTATAGCTTGACTCTGGAGGACACCTATTTCTGTTTTATAACAGCAGCGTTAAACTCTGGTGTGTTCTGGTTTGAACCGTATGCCAAGAGAGACAAGATAGATGGTAGTATCTAAAGGGAGTATCAACTCAGTTGTCAGGGGACGTAGCAATGCATCTGTTGCTGATCTCAGTTAGAACTTAAATCTTATTTGAGGTTGATTACGGATGTCCATGGGCAGCAGTGTCCACTTTTCATCATAGACTGGACAAGATACATGATAGTATTCAAAAGGAGTATCAACTCAGTTCTCAGGGGACGTAGCAATGCATCTGTTGCTGATCTCAGTTAGAACTTAAATCTTATTTGAGGTTGATTACGGATGTCCATGGGTAGCAGTGCCCACTTATCATCACCACGTCAGGTGGACTGCGCGCCCGTCCGCTACTTCTATGCTATAAAGAACGGTACATCACTGGCATGTTACTATCAGGAAAGTAAAGAACCCGCCATAAGAGACCGCACCGCAGCAAAATTTACTTGATTAATTTAAGCACTTGTAACTGAGTGGCGAGATATGAAGATATCAGCGGGACGATCTCCTTTTGATTGGATTCTGATTGACTGTTAATTTATTTACGGTGTATACAAACACCCGAGGCTGTGTTTTAATGAAAATATGTTAGAGGCGAGAAATGATTTAGTATTCATTAGACGATCAAGGACTTCACTGGGATTAAACGATTGAAGGACTCGCTAAATTATTATCTGAATTATTACTTATATGAACGTGGCTGCAAGTATGTGAATTGTCATATGTATAAACAAACTTATGAAAGATTCACAGCCAATTGCGATGAGATTGGGAGCGCTGAGTATGCTGCTCCAGTATGTATAGCTGGAGTGTGTAAACATGGAATGTTAAATAAAATTTCATTTTTTGCTGATGAGATTAGTTGAGTTTTTAAGTGAAAGAAAGGTTTGTTAAGTAAATTTCATAAATAATCCTTGTTTATGATGTCAAAAATATTATTAATTCTAATAGATCCATAACAAATACATTCGATGAAAAAAATCTGAGAGATATATTATAAATGAAAATGATTAATTTGATATGTTCTTCCAGGTGTTTATCGTAGGTAATTACTGTTGGTGAAATTCTCCTATGGTATTATTTTACCATCATGTGGTGTAGTATGGAATATATATGAGGATGTACGGGTGCCTCGCATTGAAACATTACCGTTACCAACCCACTGTACTTCAAAATGTTACATGTTACTTCATGTTACAAAACATGTTACTTCAAAATGAAAAGGGTTAGGCTATAGTGCACCACGCTGGCCAAGTGCGGATAGGTACGTCGCACACCTTCGAGATCTTGATTTAGACATTTCCGATATGTTGGTTTGGTCACGATATATTCCTTCACCGTTAAAGCAAATGATAATTCATTGCTAATCCGCACATAACTTCATAAAAATAGAAGTGTTTGCGCGATTTTAACTCCGAAAATCTAGCATAAGAAACCACATATTACCACTAGGCTATCACAGATTCTTACTTCGAATAGCGGTATAATATTTACAGTGCTAATCTGCCACATTTTCCTTTTTTGTGGGAACTGCTTAGACACAAATGACTCCCCACGACTTCACATAGCTTAGCTGTATTTTATTCTAGGAAAATAATTAAAAGAGTGATGTCGGTACACACAGTCTAATGTAGAGCCATGTTAATTGTCAGTACAAAATGCAAGCCATCAAATAATTACTTCACGGAAGGTCGGGCGTGTCCGGGTTTTGTAACTGGGAAGTATATTACGGGAATAAATTTCATGTAATTAAAGATTTTGCGAATTTCTTATAATTTCTGCTGGTTACTTTTAAGTTTATTGGTGAAAACATTGTAGAGTTTTCTGTAAACTAAAAAAAGAGAATAATACATACTAACAAACTTATAATAACAAAGTTTGCACCAATCTTGCGTTTAGGTTATGTGACATAAAACACGTTACAACAAAAACACGATCGAACGTGTCAGACAATAAAATAATTATTCTTTTGCTTGTAACATGACAACAATCGTTATCAATACATTTTAATTTTCTAATAATCTTAGTAAAAAAGTTGCAAGTAAATTTAAATTGAAGCTCTCTACATGCGAAGAAATATTTATCGACGTATGAATTCGTGCGTGTAATTGGTCGGAAATGGACTTTTAACCGCTCACATTTGGTAAATGGAGCGCTGTTTTATATTATTATCGACTGCGTTTTTGTATGAATTAACCTAATCCAGTGGTTCTCAATTAGTTTTTCCTGTGTCACTCAATGAAAGAGTTCGAGTTCGCGTACACTTATAGGCGAAATGATAAATAAAAAATTAAAGTTTACTTGAATAAAAACATTAACAGTTTTAATAGCTAATAATAAGAATAATTATCTTAAGTAATAATTACTGTCATAGTAATTATTACTTAAGATAATTATTCTTCGTATAATAATAAAAATCGCTCAAGGGTATCTAAGTTTAATTTATGGTATCTATTCTTATGATGTTCTACTCTGAAAAATCTAACTGCTTTTTACTGATTGAACATCTTGCGAAAAGATCGCTGCCCCTTCAGATAACGTCGCGTATCTCTAGCGAGAACGACTAATTGGGAAGCACTGGACTAAAGTACTCAGAGAACGTATAAAACATTTTAAATTTCAGTAATTGTGCTTACAATATGAGAATAATAATTTTATAATATGACATGCTGGTCATTTGCGGCTTTGCTCATGATCAAACCGTTGCCATATCACTGCTGGGCTCAGATTTCTTCTTAGAAACATTATTAACCTATCAATGTCCCATTGCTGGGCATGGGTGTCCTCTCAAAATGGGAAGGATTAAATCCGTCATGCTGACCAACTTCGGATTGGTAGACTTCATAAGCCTTCAAGAACTTTACGAAGAAGTCTCAGATGTGTAGGTTTCTTCACGATGTTTTCGCTAACCTTAAAAGCAAGTGATAATTAATTTTTAATACGAACATTAGTTAAAAAAATATAATATATATAGGATACGAATCCCAGACACCCCGTGAGAGCTCGTAATCTTAACCACTAGGCTATGACGGTTTTTTTGCTTCTTAGAATAAAAAGGGTAAAGGCAACAATTTATAACGTTGGTCATGTGGGATTGTTCGATTTCACATACCTTTAGGAACATAACTCAACTATCTCGATGCGACTCATTCAAGTAGATTGAAAAAAACGTATATTATTATTGTATAAGTAGACATGACTTCTAATTAAGAAAATTTTAACCGGTGCTTTATATTCTCATTCCAATACACAACCTGTCGAAATTTATATTCAGATATTACAGTTTACTAAGGAGTATGTTCACTATGTGACAGTAAGGTACTAGGAACGAACGAACTGTTCGTTCGAACAGTCTCGGAAAGTACAAAATTTTTGTTCAAAATTTAACATCATGTTTACACTCTGTTAGCTTATCCTCCGTTACATTTACAATCTGTTAGTTTACCACGCTACTACTAGATACTGGATAACGCTTTCTATACTCATAGCCCCAAGTTAATACGGGTTGGTAAAAACAGACGTTTCTTTATATTTATTACTTCAATGTGTCCAAACGAGCATCTATTTCACTCGATGGTAAGTGGTCACTATCGCACATAAGCAATTGTAATCGACCCCAAAATGGATGAAAGTCCTTCATGAGCGCGGCCACAGATACTTTGCTATTTTGAGCTATTGGATAGCATGTATGCTGTGTCTGTTTTACCATACCCTTCAAACCAGAACACAACAACGTTTAACACGGTTGTAACAAAACAAAGTCTAATGTGGTGGTGGTACGGTGGCAAACCGCGACGTACAATAATCGGCATGTTTCTTGTCTAAAGTGGCCAATATCTAGATTTTAAAACAATGCAACAATGAGAAGGTTTAATGAATTCCGAGGTCATAGGTCTGGGACGAGTTTCAAAAACACTTATTTTGATATAGTCGTTAACTCTGCAAGTATACAATGCATTTAATGGCCATTATATTACAATTTGCAATGATAAAAACTGTAAACAAGGAAGGACGAATGTATATTGTTATTCGTGAGCGTAGCAATTTGCTGGGAGTCGAGGTGTGAGTGTTGAGTAGAGCAGAGTAGTGCTAAGTAGAGTTGAGTGTTACTGTGGTGCTGCTTCTGGTTCGAAGAGTGGTAATGCAGATTTTCCTAGGTGTTCTACCCTCGTCAGGGGTAGCAAGGCCCGTGATCGATTTTTGTTCTTTTGTCAAATGGCGTTGATTAGAAATATGCATGGACGGTACTAAAAATTTAACTTCAGATGGGCAGCATCGTAGATTGCTACTTCCATTAAAAACTGTCCTAAGGTGACTTAAAATACAATTAATCAGTTTAGAGTAATTAAGAATATCGTAATAGACCGATTACAGACCAACTACCGTAAACGGATCTCCCATTAGTGTGGCAAAAGTTTAGACTTTAGATCATGTCACATGCTGGTCAAGTGCAAGTGAGTGGAGTTCACCTTTTGCAAACATTATACAACCACAGCGTATTAGAAATTAATTATTGCTTGCTTTAACGGCGAAGGAAAACATCGTGAATAAACATGCACGCCTGAGAGTTTTCTGTAAAGTTCTTGAAGGTGTGTGAAGTCTACCAATCCACACATGGCCAGCGTGGTGGACTATGACCTAACCCTCATTCTATGAGGAGACCAGTGCCCAGCAGTGGGACATTAACAGGTTGACGATGATACAGCCGCAGCGATTCGTCACGATATTTTTCATATTATTTCCTTTACCGTTATTTTTTGTGATAATATTTAATACTAGGAATTAGAAATATATTGGCTGCCTTGGTCTCGAAACTTCAGAGTGGTAAGTTGTGATTTCATACCACTATCACTATCACTGGTAATCAAGAAAGTAACTTTGATTATTACTCATATAGAAAAGTGTATGGCCGTTAACTACTCTTTTTATAGCCGCTTACTACTCTTTTGATAATAATAAAGTAAAGTCTAGCTTAAAGCGTATTTAGTATAATAACGTCCTAACATTTAATGTTAAATGTTGTTCTCACCTTTAATTGGCTTGTTCACATATCTATAATTGTCAATGTATAAAACTCCTGTAATGTATTGTGTGTTATATAATAATAAATAAATAAGTCCTGTGTAGTTTCAGTTTAGACATTAGCAAGAAAAGTCCATAACAGACAGAAAAACAATAATTTAAAAAAAGGTTTTTTATGTTTTGTCTCAAGCAAATAAGGGCATCCACTTGGCACATTGTTTTGTAGTGTTACTTTAAAACACAGACAGACATTTCAATGTTACTATTTCTATAGACAACTTAGTCGTAGTAGGTACGTTGTTTTCGGTGTACCGCAGCTAGTGTTGCCAACTACATCGTATTTTATGGGACGTCCCACATTTCTTGCAATTCTTTCAATGTCCCGTATTTTGGTGTGAACATATGCTCATCGCCTAGTCCAAGCAACGTTTACATCTTTTTTTTCAGTTTAGTATCGATAGCTCTGTTTCGTCGATAGAGTTTTCTCGCATACGAGCCTTAAATTTGCTGATGTCCGACACAAATGAGTCCGAATTTGATCAAAGCTAGTTAAGATCAAGTTTAGTTAAGATTATTGCATTTATAAACGTTTCAAATCACAAAAAGCTATGTTTGGTAAAGTCTGTAACAATAAACTTTTGAGTCAAAATGGAATAAAAATTTATGAAAAAGGCTCTTCTTTTTGTCCCGAGTAAAAAAGAGGAAGCTCATTTTTTCTTAATCTTTATAATCGTTTGTCCTTTGAGTTCGAAAAAAGTTGGCAACCCTAACCGCAGCATACGATTTCATCGCAAATTCTTTTCTTTTGTACCCAGATGTGAGCGAGCGGAACCGAGGATGTACGCACAAAAGCCCCATTGTACAGGACAATCATTACATCACGTACCGTTGACTTGTTCTATATCACACTTTGTTCTCGTGACGTTTCAATTGTGTTTGCCGTCCACTAAGCTTCTATTTACGATGTTGTAAGTAGGTCGTAGACATCATCCTACATATTTTAGTTTTAAGATATATACACAGACAGTATGTGTTGTCATCGTCATTTCATGGAGCCAAAACGTGTTTTTTACTGTAGGCCTCGTCAAAAGCCTTAAAATGGTGCAGCGTGCTATGGAGAGAGATATGCTTTATATTTCGCTAAGTGACAAAATTCTAAGGACAACATTCGTAGGTGAAGAAATGTTACAGACATAGCTCTCGAAATTAGCAGGTTGAAGTAGCAATGGGCAGGGCACGTAGCTCGAAGGACTGACAACCAACGGAGACAAAAATTCTTCGAGTGGTGACCACGCCTAGACAAAAGGAATAGGGAGTACTTCCTGACTACGTGGCTGATGACTTAAAGAAGACGGCGAGTAACCGCTGGATGCAAAAAGCATAGGGCCGGTCTGAGTTAAATAGTGGAGGTCTATGTCCAACGGTGGCAGGCCCACTGTTGGTAAGATATTATTTATTAGTTAATGTCTTTGACTTAGCTAAGTTTTATTTTTAATACTTTGATCTTTAAATCCAATTCAATCCAAAAATAAAGTCAGACTAAACTCAAATCTAAATCAAATCGAATCAAATTCTAAATGACTTCGTAATTCTGTACACAAATCTTATCAATATAAAAAATCCAAAAATGTACATACATACCCGAGTCGAATGTAAATCAACCCGAGTCGAATGTAAGTGCAATACCCAGTCATGTAAATATTACTTAGCCTTACATGTTATATGATAATGGAAAACTTCATATCATGTAATCGCGTTTTACATAATTGTATAATTTTTAGGTTCTAACTCTTACATCTGAAACTGGATCCGGTATATGCTTGTAATTTACGACGGTGCAAGTAAATTACGTATTCCTACGATGGATGAGGTCATACCAACCCGAGTATCAACATTCTCATCTTGCGAGAAAGTAAAAGTGGTCGGATTGGGCAGTGCAAGCTTACAATGGAACGGATCATAAAATCAAATTCTACATTATGTGACGGCGTGATAAAGAATGTTTACATTTCGTGAACAATCTAAACGGTATTTATATGTCTATGAACAACTGTTACCGAAACCCAATAAGATTACTATCTTGGGGTTCCCGGCCCACTTAAGGTTTATCATAGATTCGTTGCTGTTCGTGAGGATTACGTTAGAAGCAAAAGTTTATCAGTAAAACTATTTGGCATATAATATAGGAATTTCCCAATACCCTAAATAATACTAATTTGAAAATATATTAGGTTAATATATGCATAATAATATCTAAGAAACGAAAGTGATAGCACATATAAATAGGATTTCGGCTTCTTAACTTAGGACTTAAGATTTGAATCCCGAGCAGTTGTAGTTTCTCCTGTTACGCGCGTATTAGATTATTATTTATCACTGTCTATAGATGAGGTTTGAGACGTCTGTGAGTTCTTCATGAAGTTTTCCAAGATGTGTGAAGTCCATCGATTCGCATTTGGTTAATGTGGTGGATTATCACCTATAGCACCTAACTCTGACCGGAGACTGGTGCCTTGGACCAACAACTAGCGTTGGAACAGTAATAACAATTATGGTCTAAAAAAAAAACAAACCCTATTTTAATATTTTAAACGTTGAGGTAATTTGATAAATGTCCCGTTCACTACATTCACTATAAGGCTGCGACATGTCGGACGTTTTATCCCACGCGTAAGAAAGTGAGAGGATGCGCCGACTGATAAGTCATATGACTATCGGAAATGTACGACAAATGTAAAGTAGACCGAGCTTAGAAAGTTGCATCTCATTATGCAATCACTCAACTACCGACAGTGGGCGCGGGGCATTCTAGAGCGCTCATTTGATTTGCAAAGTGGCCAATATTTGTCTTTTACCCATAATCACTTTTTTATTTTAATCTTCAACTGGATCTTCACTACTGGTTGTATAAACAACGGCACTATTACCATAAATATATTTTTATGTGTTTGTATTTGGATCGTAAGATACATAAGTTCATTTTGCTTGCTATCTGAATGTATATAAAGAATGATGTCTAACTTTATTTTTTAATGTTGTAATATACCCTATCCAATACATAAAGGGTATTATTACAATGGCTGCAATCCTTTTTGGTCCCACCAATAAGCCTAGGTTTCTCCTCATAATTAAGGAAGGCCTGGAGCATATATCGACACGCTGCTCTAATGCTGATTGGTGAAGACACTAGTTAGTGGTCAACCCATGTTGGATTCTTTCAACCGCTTCCATGAGGTTTCTGACAAGGTTTGTCGACAACTATCTAACGACAACAAGAGGGACAGTCAAATTAACGTGCTCTCCGAAGCACGAAAGCGGGTATGATATTGAGCTGCGTGTAGCTCACCTTTCCAACTCCCGACCGCGCTCAACGTTTCTCGACTTCGTAAATCGACAAATTTATTAAATTTTAGTATATAAAAGTTATTACAAAATCCAAAAGTCGTATTGATTGCAAAATTGATGTAAGTAAAATATTACTTTTATTATTTACTTAGTAAAACATTAGTAACTAAATAATAAAGAACCCTTAATGCCTAAATGGAGCTGTCACTTGTGACTAGTTTTTTATATAATACGGAGAGGTGCGTCGGCCATATTGCCCGTCATTGCGAGCTACAGGCACGAGCTCACAGCGGGGGCGCCCTACGCAAATAAAGCAAAGCAATCATGCAGACTATCCCACTTCTTTCTGTCATCTATATTTTTCTTTTTCCATTTATCTTTTACAAAGAGAATTAAATTAAGGCGATCTAGTACCGCAGGTATAGTGACATTGACACTTACTTAATGTGCAGAGGGTTCCGGGTTATATTCCCAGCGGGAGACAGAATTGAATGACTTATTTCATGCCCAAGTAAATGTTTAAGTGAAAGTGTACATATGTACGCAGTATATTAGAAATGTAATGCATTTATTTAGAATCCTACACTTCTATATATTGTTAGCACATTATTGAAATAAAACTTCTTTAGGCGCCAATTAAGAGTAACTAGTATAATTTCGGAGGGAACTAACGTTCAGTAAAATGTATAGTCTGTATACACATACACACATAATTTATGCAAACATCTTCATTAATCTATTTATTAATCTCGCTACATCTTCGACATTTCTCTATAAATTTGTTTGTAGATATAACAGGGTTCAAGATCGAGATAGATATACATAATACGTTTGTAATATATAACAACCCCTTCTTTTATGTCTTTCAACTCTTTTTTTATACTACAGAAACATTTTATTTGACATTTTGCAATTATATGAGATAACTTGTCAACGAAATACAGTAAACAATATACATAATAAAGAACACGAGTATAAAAATTACTTTCTTCCAAAACTGTTTTGGGTGCTCAAATAAGCATTCATTTGCAATTTCGGGCAAAGACAAAAATGTTCAATCTGACACAAAATGCAATGTTCTTGGGTAAAAATGTCTATAAAACGCTTTTTATGAAAGGCGCCATAAAGCAAATATTTTGAGCTCTACTTTCAGGCCAATAACAGTATAAATGAAACTACTTTAAACTGACAATGTATAAAAAACTTTAATTTTTTTTATTAAATATCTTCCTGCTTCTTGTTAATTAAAAAGTAAATTTAATAACGATTTGAATACGATTTTATAATTAACGAATTTAATCACTTTATCATTCAAAACAATAAATAGCTAACTACTAAAAATGACAATATATTAAATATTTGTAAGTCCATACATCATCTGATTTCTTGAAGATAATTAATATTTACTGGCAACATTATAGATATTGGATGGTATTCCATTATCGTAATTGCACTGTAATTACTCAGCCTCAGTTGCTAATATCTTTCTATCCCTAGAGAATAAGCTTAAGCCGGCTTTATTTAATTACATTTTATCTATAAAAACATACGACTTAGATGCACAATACGTCTGTCTGTAGGCATTTAAATTACAGAAAAGGATTGGCTTGATGGCGTCCCACGTGTATTATATCTAGAAACTTTTTTTCCTTTCTTTAAAGGATAATAGCAGCAACCTACAATGAGGCGACCATCGTAGTCGTCAGGAGTAGTGACGCATCGGTATATGACTTCAGATAAAACTTCAGTTTTGTTTGAGGTTATAAATGGGCGTCCATATTTGGCAATGACCACTTAACACCAGGTGACCTGCACGCTCGTTTGCTACTCTTCAAATATATAACAAAGCAAACAATCGTATGCCGGCCTTCTGATCGTTACTGGTCACTGCTGCCCAGGAGTATCTGTTATCAATATCGAATATTGATTGAGGATAGAACTCTTATCTGAGGTCGGACATAGATATCTGAGGTCTAAGTTAGGACATCTCGAATAGGTCTCTGTCCGTTACCACACTTCAAACCCGAACATAGCAGCGTTTAAGATTGCTGCTGTATGGTAGAAGTATATGTAGCAGTGATAACCCCGGAGTCTAATCATTCCATAACCATAATCTAACCATGAAGGCTTCTACCACATTTAAATCTATTATAAACATTTTGTTCGCCGGCGCCATGTAGCTATGGAAGTTTTGGACAATTGGTTCCAACATAATAAAGCATGAATAAAACATTCACATTATTGAAAATTCTATGAACTTCTATGAGTATATGTGAATTGAATATCTAAGCGTAAATAATTAAATTTATAAAGCTTAAGCTTAAGCCTCAATAAAAGTTTAAGACCAAACTACTTTGAAACAATCTTGAAGTAGGTATACTAAGTGTCAACGTGAACCTATAATTACTCTGGCTCATCCCATTCAGCATGTGGATAGTGCTAAAGCTCTCTTCATAGTTAATTAACATTGGAAAACTTCATCGCACACGACTAACCACCTTACAACAGTCAGCCATTAGAAGCATTATTGTGCCCTGCCGCGTTTCGTATCAGAAAATCTCGTATGGAAAGTGCACTTTGCAACCCGTTGGTGTGGGCTGCACCCAACTTTCCAATCTCGTTTAGATCCAGCTTGACTTTAGGCCCGCCATACATTTATCAGAGCTTTCTACTCCTTGCACCTAGCCACTTGATCGTTAAAGTGTTTTATGATGACAAAGCCGCTTCTTTGGATGACATTTGTCAATAAATGATAACACATGAGTAAGATCACGTCAAGTGGACCCCCTATTTTCCACTTGGTCATAAAAATTAGGTCCATGTATTTTATTCATAAGTAGTTACCATAACAAATTAATCCCCCAAACGATTTTTTTAAAATTTGATTTTAACAGTATTTTTTTTTAAATGAACACTTTTAGTATTTTTAATTAAAAAATGGATTAAAACTCAACCATGAAAGATAAATTCATGAAATTTTGAGAATTTATTGTTAAATATCTATATTTTAATAAAATATT